>JASTWQ010000272.1:0-266232 GCA_035220615.1 Leptothorax acervorum | reverse complement strand
CCGCTAACCGTTTCTACCGATACGGCTCACCGACCGGAAGAGAGAAAAGCACGTCAACTGCTGTACGTGCAAGACTCGCGAGGACTACAACGTGGGACATTTTGCGTGGATAAAGAACCTGTCCCGCCTCGTAAGCTCGCAAGTGAACAAACACAATGGCATGAAATATTTTGTGATCGGTGAGTATACATTTAAAAATCAAAGTATACGATATTTTATATTTTTATTTAAAAAAATTGAAATGCATGAAAATTTTTTTTGCAGATGTCTACAATATTTCCACACGAGTTACAAGTTGCAATCGCACACGGTAGACTGCGGTGAGATGAACGACTGCGCCATCCGACTACCGAGCGAGGACGATAAATGGCTGAGCTTCCGCAACTATAACAGGAAGGAGCGGCTTCCGTTCGTCGTGTACGCCGATCTCGAATGCACCCTGGAGAAGATGGACGTGGATAAGAGAACGTCGACGTACGCGTATCAACACCACGAGGTATTTAGCATAGGATACTACGTGCAGTGCTCGTACGACGAATCGTTATGTACGTATCGGTTTCGCCGCGATAAGGATTGCGTCGCGTGGTTCGCCAACGAACTCGAAGAAATAGCGCATCGCGTAAAGGGTATTTTATCCGCCAATGTCCCCATGGAAACGCTCTCGAAAGAACAGTGGCATGCGTTTCACAGCGCGACGCACTGCCACATTTGTGAAAAACCGTTCACACTAAACGACGAGGAGCGAGTACGCGATCATTGTCATCTGACCGGTCGTTACAGAGGTCCCGCGCATTCAAACTGCAATCTCAACTATAAAGACTCATATTTCATTCCCATAGTTTTTCACAATTTATCTGGCTATGACGCACATTTTATCATAAAGGAAATAGCTGCCGCGTTCGAAGGTTCGATCGATGTACTACCGTTAACTAAAGAAAAATATATCTCGTTCACGAAACACGTTAAAGACACAGCTGACAAATCAGATTCGCGAAACAATATAAAGTTACGGTTCATCGATTCGTTAAAATTTCTCAACACTAGTCTCGAGAAATTGGCATCCTTCCTCGATAAGGACAAATTAAAAATTGTACATTCAAAATTTCCGAATTATCAGGTCACGATTTAGAACTACTGACGCGAAAAGGTGTCTTTCCTTACGAATACGTGGATTGCGTGGACAAGTTGCAGGACACGCGTTTACCACCACGCGAATTATTTTACAGTTCATTGGTCGGTGACATTGTATCCGAGAGTGATTACGCGCACGCCGTGAACGTATGGCAGCGGTTCTCTGTTCGAACCTTGGGTGAATACAGCGACCTGTATTTAAAAACAGATGTCTTGTTATTGGCCGACGTTTTCGAAAATTTCCGTGACAGTTGCATCAAAAGTTACGGACTAGACCCCGCTTATTACTACACATTGCCTGGTTTCACATGGGACGCCTATGTTGAAACATACTTGTGTAAATTTCGAACTGCTAACCGATATAGATATGGTTATGTTTATCGAACGCGGTATTCGCGGTGGAATGAGTCAATGTTCAGGCAGATACGCGCGAGCCAATAACAAATACATGCAGTCGTACGATCCATCGAAACCATCGTCGTACCTAATGTATTTCGACGTAAACAACTTGTACGGTTGGGCAATGTGCCAACCACTACCGTACGCCGATTTTCGATGGATCGAAGGCGTTTCGAATTTTGATTTTAGCGCGATCGATACGAATTCGCCCACAGGTTATATTCTCGAGGTCGATCTGGAGTATCCACAAAATAAACACGACGCGCACGCTGACCTACCGTTCTGTCCGACGCGCGATAAGCCGCCAGGCAAGCGGCAGGTCAAGCTCCTTGCAACTATGTGCGATAAGAAGCGCTACGTCATACACTATCGCAACCTTCAGCAATGCACGCGCCATGGCCTTCGAGTTACAAAAATACATCGCGTATTGCAATTCGCTCAATCTCCATGGCTCCGCGATTACATCGAATTAAACACCCGATTTAGAACGCGCGCGACAAACGATTTCGAAAAGAATTTATATAAACTGATGAATAACGCGGTTTTCGGGAAAACGATGGAGAATGTGCGTAATCATGTAGATGTAAAATTATTGACTCATTGGGAGGGTAGATACGGCGCGGAGGCAATGATCGCTAAACCAAATTTCCATAGTAGAAGTATATTTTCGGAAAATTTGGTTGCAATAGAAATGCGCAAACTCGAGGTGAAATTTAACAAACCGATCTACGTAGGCATGTGCATCCTCGATATATCAAAGATATGTTTGTACGAATTTCATCACGAGTACATGTCTCCTCTGTATAGCGACAAATGTAAAATTATGTACACCGACACTGACAGTTTGATCTACCATATAGAGTGCGAGGATGTGTACGATAACATGAAACGTGATATCGCTAGGTTTGATACGAGCGATTACTCAGTCGACAATGCGTACGGTATACCGCTTGAGAACAAGAAAGTGCCGGGTTTGATGAAAGACGAAAATAACGGCGCGATCATGACCGAATTCGTCGGACTCAGGGCGAAAATGTACGCCTTGCGAGTCGATGGTAAAAAAGACACTAAGAAAGCAAAAAGTGTCAAGAGTAACGTCATAGCGCGTACTATAACGTTCAACGACTACACGCGGTGTCTAAACGACGAGATTGAAATGACTCGTCGCCAGTGGTGTATAAGATCAAAACTGCACCAAGTGCGTACAGTGTCCGAGACGAAAATCGCTCTGAGTCCGTACGATGACAAGCGGTACATCTTACCAGATTCGACCGATACGTTACCGTGGGGACATTATCGAATACCCTTGTAACATAATGTTTGTATGTATGTATGTATGTATGTATAACGTAATGTATAACGTAATGTATAACGTATAATGTATAACGTATAACGTAATGTATAACGTATAACGTAACGTATAATGTATGTAATATAACGTAACGTAAGTATGTATGTATGTATGTATGTATGTATGTATGCAATGTATGTATGTATGCAATGTATGTATACAATGTATGCAATGTATGAAATATAATGTTGTATATTGGACATGATGTTAATAAAGATATTGTATTAGATGGGATAATAATAAAAAAATGATTTAATATTTCATATTATATACTTATGTATTTCATATTTTATTTTCTACATATGTTTTCTTAAATGTATTTTATATTTTATACTTATATATCATATTTCATATTTCGTTTTATACATATTTTTTACTTATATTTTATACTTATATTTTACACTTGTATGTAATACATATTTTTTTATACAGTACAAATAAATGTCTTTATATATTAAATCACGTTGTCCTTGTGTATCCATGAATTGTGCGATCCGTCGAATCCCAGCCATTTCACATAAACCTCGTCACCTCTCCTGCGAAGTACTTTCTCCACGAGATACACATCCGGATAGACCGCGCGATGCAGCTCGTGCTCGTAGAATCCTCCGGTGACAGATTTTCCTCGATAGTCTTCGAGTAGATAGGTAACGGGATTAGTACGCTGCACTTTAACAATTTTAAAAACCTCGGTCGTCCAATTCGGCGTGTAACCTTTCTCGAAAATTGTCTTGTACTTGCTGACGCGTACCGGTTCGCCTACTTTGAACTTTGCCGGACCCGCGATCTTTATCTCGCTGTACACCGTATTCAAGAGTCTTTCGGCGATCGCGGGAGTAACGTCGACGGGCCGCACGCCGATCGTTCGATGCTTGCGCGCGTTGTAATCCGACACGAGTCGCGATAACGCGTCGACCCACTTGTAAGTCCCATTGAGCGTAAACATCTTCCACATATCGTTCTTCAACGTGCGATTGAATCGCTCGACGACCGATGCTTTCATAACCGAATATGTAGAATAATGATTGATGCCGTGTTTTCTCATGAGACGTTGCACGTCAGCGTTGTAAAATTCTTTCCCCATATCAGTTTGTAAGTTTTTCGGGCATCTCTTGCTGTCTCGAATTATCTTGGCGATAACGTCAGCTGTCTCGCTTCCGCCTTTACTCTTGAGTGGCACGGCCCACGCGTATTTGCTCAACACATCGATGACGGTAAGTATGTAGTGGTAGCCTCTATTGAAACGCGAGTACGGACGCATCTCGACGATGTCAGCCTGCCACAGGTCATCGTACCCACGCACGATGACGTGTCTTCGGGGAAAATTTCTTCTCGCCGGTGCGTGCAGTTCCTCGACGAGTCGTCGCTTCTCGATATTTTTACGTTCATCGGATTTCAACGATGTCATGTTTTTTTTAACGGTGTGTAATAATACACGCAAAAAAATTATATCTCAAACTTTTTTTCTTTCTTTTAACCAATGACATTCAATCAGCCATTTATTTCCGTTCATCATCGCTCAATAGCGGTTTTTTCAGTTCTTTCAGCTCTTCGTCGTCGTCGTCGCTGGCTTGTCGTCTATTTCTACTCATTAACCGTTCACAGCTGTTTCTGAGCCATTCGTAGCCGCTTCTGGCCCGTTCGTTGGTCTGTTGATAGCTGCTGCTGCTCGATGATCGTTCCTGAATCGCCCGTTGCCCTTCGTCGTCATCGTCATTCGACAGCCTTTTGTAACCTTTCCCGGATCGTTTGCCGCTTGCCATCGTTACTCAGGTTTCATCGATCGAAAGATATGTGCCTCGAGCGCCTCTCGGTTCGCGTCCAACATGGATTGCGTATCTCGTTTGAGCGCGATCAGATTCGTTTCGATTTCCTCCAACTGATCTCTCAAAATTTTAACGCTATCTCTCAGAAGTCTAAGATTCGTTTCGAATTCAGTCTCCAATTGCGTTTTACGATGCTTCTCGAATTCCGCTTCGTCTCTCACACTCTTAACGCTCTGTTCCACGTATAGTTTATTAACCGCGTCGTCGTCAGCCTCCGGTTGCGCCACGCGACGAATATTGCGCGACTTTGCGTCAAAGTCCGTAGCGGTGCGACACAGAGCTTTATCGCGCACGAAATGTCTCATTAATCCGCTCCACTGATGATACGATACGGCGTTCGACGCGTCTCTGCTCTGCTCGAATATACCAAATTTGTTGATCGGCATTTCACCGCTGATTGAACGGCTCGTTGCCGCGCGGCTCAATTTATAACAACACCGGCTTCGCGAAGTTCCTCGATGATCGACAGGATCTCGTTGTCGTGAGCATTGTTACCAGCGTGGCGCGAAGCGTCGAGCAATCGTAGACGATCCACCAGCTCGTTGGGATCATCCCAGTGCACGTAATCGATCTTATTGTCGGTCAGCGTCATCGCGCGAGGTGCGAATAATCCTTTTCCGGATTGTTTCTTCATGGATGCGGGCGGTATCAACTTCTTGATTATATTCGTGTACTTGTATCCCCTGTTGGACTTTACTCGCCCGAGAGGATCGTGATTGGCTCTATGAGTGCTCGTCTCGAACAGTATATTCATGTACTTTTGCATATCCTCCTCCGTGTACATGTTTTCATCAGGCTTGTTTTTAAAGATCAACTCATAAATACCGGGTGTGCCAATGTAATGTACGTCGCCGATATGTATGTTATCCACGCTGTCCACCTTGAAACGTTTATTCCCGAGCATCATTCCATCGTTGCCGAGATAAACACCGTACACGGTATCTATATCGCTCTTTGGTTTGGCGCTCATAAGAGCACCGATGTACTCTTGGCCCAATGGCCCCAAGGTATCGTGCAACGCTTCTCGACCCTCCGGCGTTTCCAACTCCTTTCGAATAGACGTCGCGAGCTCCGAGTCATCCGTAAGGTCAAAAACAGGCATGTTTGCGGGTAATTCAAACTTTATTGTAGGCTGCATTTTTCTCGCCGTTACGTATGGCGGAGATGATATCGGTGGAGATGAGGTTATCGGTGTAGAGGTTATCGGTGGTGGCACATCCAGTGAAGCTTTCGATCGTTTCGATTGGCTCGATTTACGCGGTGCCGGCGGGTGATCCGACCATTTTCTCTTTCTCGGCGTCGCATCCTCGGAAAATGTTTCGATCTCAGCGTCGCTCTCCGGCTCCTCTTTCTTCACCGCGATCGATTTGTCGGCGATTTTTTGCAACGGCTCGATGAGAGGCTTAAAGTGCGTGTCCAACTCGATGTCCTTTTCGATCTTACCGGTCTTCATAGCGCGAAGTTTCTTGCGAATCGACTCGCTCGTTTTCGCAATCTTCTTCGCAACCTTCTCGCGCTCGCGGATATCCGTGCTCTTGTCGATCGCAGCCATCGCGGAAATACGTAAAGTGACGCTCTCTCCGACGTTTTACCTCGACGAGGTACCGACGACGACTGACCGCTTTTGCGGTATCGCGAACATGTTAAAGCCTTTTCTGTATCGACCATTGTTGAGCGGGCTGTCCTTATCTATCACTACGAATCCGTACTTGCGTTGCCAACATTCGCTGCACAGCGCGCTGAATTCATCGTACGACATGTCGGTATTCACGTGATCGTTGTACACATGTTTCAGATTGGTTCCATCCTGTTTGAACAGGATCAGCAGGTTCGCGTTGTCGCGTATCAGATGTTTAGGTATTCTCGTGTACGTCTGACAGAGATAAAAACAATCGATGTTCGAATGCCTACCCATTGAAAAATACTCTCTCACGGCGTCTTGCTTGTCGCATGCCACGTCATCGAAGACGAATATCGAGTTTGGACACGCATCGCTCGGCGGAATGACGTCACTGTTGTTTGAGAACGTAAAGTAGCCGATTTCGTCGATCGACGTCAATAAATTCTCCAGATATCGATATTTCGGTTGCTGGAGCGACTTTGAGTACACGTACACGTTCTCGAAACGCACACCGTGTGGACTTTCCAACAAGCTTATCAGAACGTTGGTTTTACCGCAATTCGAGGGGCCGCAAATTATGGCGCGTATAGTGGTCGGTAACATCGTACCGTGCCTGCGCTTCTCCGCGTTACCCGCCATCGACCGTGATCTGTCGTCGCAGTTCGTCACGCGAATTGCCAGCGGTTGTCGCACGAATCTCATTTTTTTTCGCATTGCTGACCGGAGGGCTGGATCGGACGCCTATTTATAGGTGCGCGAATCCGCGAATCGCTCAGTAGCGGAAAAATGTTCGTCCTGTTATCAAGACCTTCCGATATTCGCGATTGCAGCGCCGAGCAGCTACAATTTGTACCGAAGGCTGTTCTGTTGCAAATGTGTGGCGATCACGTCCACGACGTGTGGGACAAGCTTCCGGAACATATAAAAACGGATTCGGAGGTTCAGCAATATCGTCGGTGCTTAAAACATTATAATTTACCGCATCATCGAACGCACATTGACGGTCCGGCACCGTTGATAAAAAATTGCGGTGAATGTCAGCGAAAAAATTAGGCAAAGGCCTGTTCAACAACGCGATAAGCTCACTTCCGTTCGAATTGCACATTCCCGGCTATCAGTTTTGCGGTCCGGGCACTCGGTTGAAGGAGCGATTAGCCAGAGGTGATCCGGGTGTAAATCCACTGGACGCGGCGTGTCGCGAGCACGACATAGCGTATTCGCGTAACAAAGATCTCACCGGGAGACACGCGGCGGACAAGATACTCGCCGAGCAGGCGCTAGGACGTGTCATCGCGAGAGATTCGGCTCTCGGAGAGAGAGCTGCCGCTACAGCCATCTGGACGGCCATGAATGCCAAGCGGAAATTAGGAATGGGTTTGCGAACCGTGAAAAAGAAGAGGAGGAGAGCGTCAAAAAAACGGATACTTCCGGCGGCGAAACGAGGCGGCGTATTGCCGCTTCTACCTTTGCTGGGAGTTCTCGGTTCCCTGGCCGGCGGGGCGGCCGGGGTCGCAACGGCCGTGAACGCTAGCAAAACCGCGCGACGTCAGCTGGAAGAGATGCAACGTCACAATCGCGCCATGGAAGGCCGCGGACTTTATCTCGCTCCGTACAAACGCGGACAGGGAGTTGCGTCGAAGAGGAAGAGAGAGAATAAGAAAAAAAAAACGTCAAAGAGACGTTGAAAATGCCCACGGGTATTACGACTAACGTGCAATTGAATCGACTGGCGAAACACATGCGCGTACCGTTCTTCAGGGGTGTTTTCATGCGTGACTCGTTACCGATCAGCGGTATACGTCAAAACGAGAGCGGTATTGTAAATTTGGACGATGCAGCGGGCCCCGGTACTCACTGGGTAGCGTACGCAAAGAGGGGAAACCGCGCGATGTATTTCGACAGTTTCGGTAATCTTCGACCTCCGAAAGAGTTGACGCGATATTTCGGACCGAGCGTGACGAAGGTGGAGTACAATCACAAGCCCGTTCAGACATACGATCAGAATATTTGCGGACAAGCGTGCCTGCGATTTCTCCTGACGATCGACGACGATCGGCGTGAATTTAAAGCCTGATGATGCGCCGTGGAGACTCAGTGTTAGTCGAACAGTTTTCCCGACATGTCTATGACATTCACACTGACCGGGAACAGCAGCATCCTCGCGGTGCACTACTTTCCCGCCGTAGATTTGAGCGATGGTGATTACGAGCTCGGTCTAACGGTTTTTGAGACTTATCACACGATACCGAACGTTAATTCTTCGAATAATAAATTCTACTTTGACGAGGATGACACGGAAATCACGATACCCGAGGGATCGTACGAGATACGAGCGATACACGAGTTTTTGAAACGCGCTGTTTCACGGAAACGCCCGCGACGCGGCCGACGTGTAGCTCGTTCCGTCAGCGACAATCGTACATCGGTCGCGGATATCGCGCGAGAGGAGACCGCTCGCGTGAACGATGACGATGACGATGACGACGACGACGACGACGACAACGCGGAGTACGAGGACGACGAGGCTGTAAAATATCCGCTAGTGCTCCGTGCTAATTACAACACGATGAAGAGCGAGATTAATTGCGCTTTCAGAGTAAACTTTAGCAGACCAAACAACATTGGATCGCTACTGGGATTCTCGTCGAAGCGTATATTGCAGCCGGGAAAATGGCACCGATCGGACCTACCGATTAATATCATCAACATAAACATTATCCGCCTAGAGTGTAACGTGACCGCGGGTGCGTACAGCAACGGCAAACCCGTTCACACGATACACGAATTTTCTCCAAGCGTGCCACCAGGATATAAGATATCGGAAACACCGGCGCAGATCATTTACCTGCCGATCATCGCACGGAGCATTACAGATCTAACGGTACGCATCGTGGATCAGGACGGACGATTGCTCGACTTTCGAGGCGAAGAAATCACCGTCCGATTGCACGTACGACGACGACAGCGATAACGCGCGTGAGTGTGCGCGACATATATGAGATGCTCGTGTTGACGGACTCGGAGCACGCGAGAGATAACACTATCTACACTACGGTAGCAACCGACGATATCGTCCGATCATTTGCATCACCAGCGTTAGGCTACGCTAAAAATACGAGAAAGAAGCTCACAGCGTCGAACGTTGAATTCCTACAATCTTTGGGATTCGCGGTGCGAAATATCTGAGGAAACATGACCGATATCCTTAACATCGGAAGCGAGCCGGTCTTTGACGATCGCATTGTCAAGATCGAGACTCACACGTACAATGCGTACGCCAACACAACGTTCGAGTATAGCGATGAGATACGAATACCCATACAACAGCAGGATCTGTATACATTGCCGTGCGAAAGTTTTCTCTACGTCGAAGGAATATTGACGGTGAACAGAGTAGACGGTGAACCCGATAACGTGGTATTGGCGAATAATGTCGTCGCGTTTATGTTCGATGAAATTCGATACGAACTCGACGGCGTGGAGATTGATCGCAACAGAAACGTAGGAATAACAACAACGCTCAAGAACTACGCGTCGCTGTCTTTGGGCGCGAGTACGATTCTGAAAAACGCCGGCTGGGATATGTTCAATAACGCGGACATCACTTCTACGCGAAGAAACTTTACTTTTCACGTACCGCTCAGCATGCTACTGGGATTTTGCGAGGATTACAAACGCGTGGTGATCAACGCGCGTCATGAATTGATCTTGATACGATCGCGCAACGATAACAATTCCCTGGTGGGAAATCCGACGTTGACTCCTGCTATCAACGTACTCAAGATACAATGGCGAATGCCTCACGTGTTGCTGAACGAGATCAACAAACTGTCGATGCTGCGCGCCTTGGAAAACGGACGATATCTGAGTATGAGTTTCCGTTCGTGGGATCAGTACGAGTATCCCCTGTTGCAGAACACGACCAAGCACTCGTGGGCCATCAAGACCGCGACTCAGCTCGAAAAACCGCGATACGTCATATTTGCTCTGCAGACAGGCCGGAAGAACGTTATGAGCAGAGAAATAACAACGTTCGATCATTGCAAATTGACCAACGTAAAGCTCTATCTAAACTCTGAATTCTATCCGTATGACGACATGAATTTGGACTTTGGTAGACACAGATGGGCGATTCTGTACGATATGTACACGCATTTCAGTAGAGCGTATTACGGACGCGAGAACGTTCAGCCGTGTCTCGATGTCCCGAATTTTCTACTGTACGCTCCAATAGTGGTCATCGATTGCTCTCGACAGAACGAATCTGTCAAAACTGCCACCGTGGATGTCAGAATAGAATTTGATTGCATGGAGAATGTACCGCCGAATACCTCAGCGTACTGTCTCATCATACACAATCGCGTTATTCAGTACAACCCGTTGACCAACGTGGTGCGCAAAATTGTCTGAGCGGTCGCGGCAACGTCGAGAAACAACTATTAATGAAGAGAGGGGGAAGGGGGGAGCATGGTATAAATCAAAAGTGTCGCGAGACGTTTGCATATTGGCGTGTCATTCTTGTCAAGTAACGCATCGAAGAGAGAAATCTCATGTCCGTACCAACGTTCGTGGACCTGCAAGGTTTCCTCGTCGGAATGAAGTTTGTCGTGAAGGAGGTGGCGGTGCTGCGAAAGGGGACCGTTCTGGCGCATTACATCTTTGAACGTCCCATGCCGTGGAATCTCCTCATGAATTCCGACAAATCATGCGCTACCTGGTTGATCAGAAATCATCACGGATTACGATGGAACGACGGAAACGTGCCGTACAGCATGGTGAAACGTCTCATTACATCGGCCGTGTTTGGTATGGAAGAGGATGACGACGACGACGACGAAACGCCACCGACTCTCGTGTACGTCAAGGGAATCCAGAAACGCGAATGGCTGGTGGATCTGCTCGAAGATTTTGCGAAAAAGAAAATGATCGTCGAGACTATTGATGCGGATTACGAAGACATCGACTCTTTGAACACTCTGGATGCCGCTAATACTGTGCGATGCGGAAAACATACGAAGAATTGCGCGTTGCAAAACGTATTTAAAATATTCAACTGGTGGTCGAAACATGAGAAAGAATTGTCATCTTTTTAACTTATAAAAATTATAAAAATAAATACATTATACGTATATGTACGTTACAATGTTTTATTTCTTATCTCCTTTCCCCTCCACTATGCATGACTAAATACGTAAGAGAAGAAAATATAATAAGTATTTTTCAGGTCTGAATCACGACGTACTTTATTTTCCGCTCGATATACGCGTTACGTTCGCCACAACGTCGGCGCTCGCTTCTGTAGTGTGAGACGCTGTTTGTTTACATGCGTGAAAAATGTCGCAACGCGCTCGCTGAAACATGTAGCGACGCGCTCGCTGAAACCTTGACAAAAGAACAAGTCTTCCTATAACGAAAATGCTGATCATGACCGCGACACCGCGATCGATTAAAAACTATGGCATCGCGCCGATCTCTATTTTTTATTCTACCAATAACAATAACAGTCGTCTTTTACGACGGTATGTTTTGCTACGCCATTCGGTTATGGCGTTGCGCGTTACAGAGCGTCAAGGTTCGGCGGCTCGTCTTTGTAACACGAGATATACTCATCCTCTTCGCTGTAAGCGACTACTTATCAGTTTTTACACTGTCCTTACTTCACCTCTAGCGGGTTTCTTGCCGCAGTTCCGCTTCAGTCTGTACCTGTCGCTCGCCGGCCATATACAGTCGTTCGCGGTGACAATTTTTTTGTCAGTTGTGTGTGTTTGTGTGTGATAGTGTGTGATAGCGGATTGTTACAAGGTGCAAAAATGAATCATATGGAATAGAATAGCTTAGGTTTACCATGGCAAATCTGCGCTGTTATATTCAGTATGATCCATTTTTGAAGGTGTGAAAAAAAAACGTTATGCCACCTCGTATGGGCACGGGGTCGGTCCCAGAGATCGTCCCGTTCTTCGGGGTGCCGCCAGAGGTGGCCGAACAATTCGTGGCGGAGCCACAAGTGGTCCCGTTCTTCGGGGTGCCGCCAGAGGTGGCCGAACAATTCGCGGAAGAGCCGCAAGTGGCTCTTCCACGTCGAGGCCGCGGTGGTGGTGATAGACATGGTCAAGGCCGCGGTCGAGGTGAGGGGATCCGACAGGATCAAGGCCTCGGTCGCGCTGAGGGAGGGATCCGACAAGGTCGTCAAGGCCTCGGTCGCGCTGAGGGGGGGATCCGACAGGATCAAGGCCTCGGTCGCGCTGAGGGGATCCGACGATTGCTGCAACAATTGCAGCTCAACCGTCACCCCGTCGGGCGCGGACACGGGCATCCCCCCCTAAATTAAGGTAGGATAAAGTTTTTTGTAAACGCGGATTTTCCCGCGAACGCGAACGCGGGCGGCGGCGGCGGGCGCGAGCGGCGGGCGGCGGCGGCGGTGGTGGCGCGGGCGGCGCGGGCGGCGCGGGTGGCGCGGGCTGCGCGGGCGGCGGACGGCGCGGGCGGCGGACGGCGGGCGGCGCGGGCGGCGGGCGGCGCGGGCGGCGCGGGCGGCGCGGGCGGCGGACGGCGCGGGCGGCGGACGGCGGGCGGCGCGGGCGGCGGGCGGCGCGGGCGGCGGGCGGCGCGGGCGGCGGGCCCTTAACGCGACACCCCTCCCCCGCGCACCCTACGCGGCCATAACGCGGCACCCCTCCCCCGCGCACCCTACGCGGCCCTAACGCGGCACCCCTCCCCCGCGTCACGTCAACACCCCTCACCCTCCTTTGTAATTCGAGACGCCGCCTGTAAAACATCCACCCCCCCCCCTTCCCCTCGCGTGACGTCATCCCCCTCGGCCTCGGTCTCGCCCTCGGTTACCCCCCCGCCCCTCACCCCCCCTCATTGCCCCATGGAGTAGAACTCTCATAGTCTTCCTACTTCCGCGAGCTCCAATCAGTATTTTCAGCGTGCTCCCCCAATTTCCCAGATTCGTGCGCGTTTCAAGATCTTCGTACGGCTTGCGTCAAGATCTCCGTCGGTCCTCAAAATTCTTGAGTCATTCGCGCGCGTCAAGATTTCCGTGATTTCCGCGTCAAGATTTTCGTTTTCTTTTACAAGCACGCCGAGACTTACTTGCGCTCGCGCTTAATGCAAATTTCGCTCGCGTAATTATCAGTTGGTTTGCACCCTGAAAGACAATATTTTAACGGGCTTACGGCTCGTCAAGCTCAGCAGTGGTGCGTGCTGCTTTATATCTGTTATGTTTCTGTGACCTTGTGATTCAAATACATGGATTTACTGTTAAAACTTGCGAGTGATTTATTGAGAGTGCCCCGCTTAACCGTCGAGCCTTCTGACAAGGTCGATTCCAGTGATCCTCAGTCAATCCCAAACAAATTATCTTCTTCTGAATTCATGCCTAAAAAACAATTAATGCAGGTAAACTAGTGATTGGCCGTACTCGCCATTTTGTTATGAGCCATAATAAACGACTATTTGTCTTGACACCTCGAATATTTCTGCAGCATGTTTGATCTTCATTTTTTCCTTTTTATGGCAAGTACAGCTTCTTTCATCATTTCCTTATTTATCGCTGGTCTTTTTCTATTGCATGTACAAACCATTATGCAGCAAGCCAAAAGCAAACACCTTATTTACAACGCTTTAACGAAATAAATTAGTGTCGACTTTGCCCCGAACGTAGTTTTTTACTTTTGTCACTCCAAAAGCATAAAAATTTTGAAAATATGCAAAAACAATTATCGGATTCGTGTAGAGCATCGAATTTTCTATTAAAATTATTACTTGTAGATTCGTAAGAGTAAAGCTCGATGAAAGAGTAGATCGAGAGATCTGAAAAATTACTTTGCACCATCGAAAACGCTTATGTCGCACTATAGAAGTTACACCATAACTCAGAATGTCACCAAATTCCGTTCACAAAGCTGGCACATAAAGACGCATTTACCGTAGGAAAGGCAAGTTTCTACGATAAAAAACTGGCAAAAAGCCTAGTGTCAAGTTTGCCCCGGTATCGAGTTAGCCCCGGTCTCTCCTATATTTACGTTATTAAACAATCTTTTCTTGTTAATTTAGTAAAGTGTCTGTGCAATATGGATTATCTGTGATTATTTATATTATCTAAAGTAAACTTATACACTTGAGGCATACCGGAAAATTAGTCCATGTGGCATGATGCTTTGTGTTCTTAAAATGTTTTATTTTTTTTATACGCTATTATAGTATATACCTATGTTATATTGCGCAATGTATTGATGCCAAAAGTTATTACACCAAATTTTTATTTTTATTTACATTTTAATAAGAAAATGTGTACTGTAAGAAAAGTATTAGTAATAAATAATTATTATTAATTAAAAATGCAATGATACATTCCTACATATATTGCACGTTCTACTAAATCACTTTTAAGAAGTTTTGAACATTAATAAACAAGTTTTGTGAGGGATCCCATTATGCCCCGCATAAAATCCGTAATAAGGTTAACTCACGTTTTCAAAAAACAGTAATTTCGTCCTATCAAACTATTGTTTTGTAGTAAAACTTGTATTTTTCTTATAGGAAACATTCAAAGAATATTTTAGTGCAGAACAATGTTTATTAATTTATTTTTAATATATTGTAAATTTGATTAAACCTTAGCGTTCCCGTTATGCCCCGGGTTCCCCTAATATAATCTCTCAACATACGCCTAAATGGCCCGATCTCTTCACAGCGCTTTAATTTTAACGGTAATGCATTATATGCCCTCACCTTACCTTCGTAAAACAAACTTTTTTGCGCATTTCTAGTCCTACGAAACTGTATAACAATCTTTTCGGCCTGTCTCGTTATTTTTTCACTCACATCACCTACTATTTTTATTTTATTACACAACTGACTAGGCATAATTCCTCTTATTATTTTAAAGATAAAAATACATACATTGAACAATATTTTCTGTTTTATAGTCATAAATTAAAGTGCTTGTAGCATCTGCTCCACCTTAGTGCGTCGATATCACTGAAGTATGACCCTGATGGTCCAATTTTGTGCCACTTGTAAATAAAAGGCTAGCCTTTTTGCGAAATGCCGGCATTTTGCGAGAGCATTTGATCGTTTCTTTAATAAAACTAACGTATTTTAGACTTTTTGCAAAGTGCCTAGCCTAGCACCAGCTCATGTGTGCCAAAAACCCTAAAGTGCGTTCAGTCTTATTGGAAAACGATCAGTGCAAAATGTCGGCCTTTCGCAAAGAGGCTTTTTGCAAAAGGGCTGATTTTGCAATAAGCCTGCGACACATACACCACGCGTGTACATGGCGCCTTTTTTTTTACCTTTTTGTAAAAGGTAATTTTGTACGGATATCACCCCTTTTTTTAGTTACGGATACATCGAACGCCATAATGTCTATCGACATCGACATTTATGTCTGATAAAATCAAATGTAAATATTTTTTGGATTATAACTTACAAGAATTATATCTGAGAGTTTGACATCCTTTAAATGTGCAGTGTAGTTTGCATAAATTTATAAATCATTTAAAAAATTAAGACACAAAATATGAATATATCAGGTAAAGTCAAGTTTGTCGAGAGCACATTATGCAAAGTGTTTGCTATAGATAAATGTTGTCGAAAGAAAAACAGATTTGATACAGAATTTGGCCTGTACGATGCTATTGGCAGAATGTTATAGTAGATAATATATGTATAGTAAAGTTTGTTAACAAATTAAGGCAATTAATAATTTATAAGTAGAGCTTGGCAGTCCTATATAATTCGATGCAGATTAGCGACAGAAACAGCAGAATCTACGTTTGACAATGCCAATTTACTGTTAATTTGTTATTAGATAAAATATTTTTGGTATGATAAGTTAAAGGATATGTATGAACAATTTTATTTCAAAACATTAGTTAATTAATTAATATAAGTGACAAGAAAATTATTATTTTAAAGATATTTACTTATATACATATATGTATAAACAAATATTATGGAGATAGAGGAGATACAGTCGGAGGAGCTGTCTGATATTTTACATCTAACAACAAATTAACAGTAAATTGACATTGTTGAACGTAGATTCTGCTGTTTCTGTCGCTAATCTGCATCAAATAATAAGTATAGTACTGTCAAGCTGTACTTATAAATTATTAATTGCCTTATTTTATTAACCAACTTTACTATACATTTACATATATTATCTACTAACAATCTGCAACAACATTACACATATATGCAAAATCCTGTAACAAATCAGTTTTTTGTTCAACATAATTTATGTATATAGCAAACACTTTGCATGATCTGCTCTCGACAAACTTGACTTTGCCTGATATATTTATACTTTATGTCTTAATTTTTTAAATAATTTATTAATTTATACAAACTGCACTGCACATTTAAGGATGTCAAACTGTCATATATATTATAATTCTAAGTTATAATACAAAAAATATTTAAATTTGATTTTATCAGATACATTCGACAGTAATTATTATTACGACGTTCGATGTACACACATACTACGTTTACGCGAGCGTTACTTCTGTAGTAACTTACTCAAATTATCGTAACTTACGATAATTCACTCCGCGTAAACGGGAATCTCTAGCAGAATTATTACAGAAGTAACGCTCGCTAAACGTAGTGACACAGTCATTCGCACACTTCCTTTACTTTCTCTCGCTCTCTCGCGAAAGCGATTTATGATTTATCAAAATCTCGGGTACTCGCAATTGTCGCGTCGCGTGTCACGTTAACCTCATTCACTTTGACGCGTGTGATGATGACTCGATCGATGTCTCTCGCGATCGCAATTTATTTGGATGAACTAATTTATCAACAAACAAGAGCCATTTGCAGTCGAAGTATACGAAAGTTACGTTTCTGATTTGACATGACAGACGATGACGTATCTTAACGATGTATCTTAAATGAAAATTTTTAAGATCGGATTTTGCATCGTAATATCTCCGTTCGTAGGACACATAGCGGAAAAATAAAAACACTTTTATTATATAAATTTGGTCCAAGCTATACATTGAGCCTAGTTAGAACTTGATCCGTTCACTAGTTATCAAGATCTTAAATTCTCGTGTGCTCACAACTCGTCGCGTCGCGTATACATATAGAGCCACGGGGTCTCGCTCCGCGCGTACTTGGCGCGAGACACTACCGTGTCGCTTGATATTTTTTAATGTGAAACATTTGCCTCTGTAACTAAAATATCAAAAAAAGTTTTTAATAAATAAAGACTATCATAAACATACCGATATTGTTGTCTGCCAAAGATAGCACTCTGATAGCACGTGGTCCTTTCAAAGATGCGGTAGGCACCGTAGTCAAATTATTGCCATTGAGATATAGTTCTTCCAAATTAACGCATCCTTTTAAAATTCCTTCCTCGATGCTCCTAAGACCATTTCTACTTAAATCGAGTATCCTAAGCTCTTTCATGCCATGGAATTCGTTACTAGAGAATATCGGGTTTAAGTTGTCGCCCAAAAGATTGTCAGCAAGTCGCAGTTCGCGCAGTTCACTTTGCATCTGTAGCACGCGATCCATCAGCCGATAGATTGAGTTGCTCGATAGGTCGAGTTTCTTGAGATTTAAATCGGAATTAATGATATTTTCCGGTAAGATTTGATGACCACAGTTTCTTTGACTAATTGATACGACCGGTTGACCACGCAAGCTGTTTATGGTGTCATGCGTGAAAATTGCCCGGTCGCAATTCATCTCAATTGATCGTGGATAATCCACAGATGCGGCACACTTGCAAGGTATCACGAGATCCCGTTTCAACTCGACGCAAGGCCTCCATTGTGCTTGATTCAACGGAAGGATGCTTGAAAACAGAAGGGCCGCTAATAGGTATGAGCTAGAAATAACAAAAATGGAAATATGATTAAACAAATGTATATATGACGAATATAATGTAATAATCTTTCTTTTACTGTAAGGGTGACGCACGATTCCGAATAAGAAATCTGTAAGAAGTTAGCCCTCACTTTTAGATTCAACTTATTTCAAGAGTTGTGCTGAATTGTGCTAAGTTTGTGCTAGAATATTAAAACCATAAATAAAAAGGACGTAAAATTTGAATAAAAAATGATTTTTTAGTCAGCTCCTCACTTTCCGCTTTTTTCGATTTTTTCAACTGTGCTAAGTTGTTCTAATATTGTGCTGTAAATGGGTGGCGCAGAGAGTTGTGCGCTGCTTTAATGAGCCAAAAATCCTAGTTCAAATCCGACAAAAGTCGTCGGTTTTTATTTGATTGCCACCTCTCGGAAGGCAATGGTAAACCACCGAGAGTATCTTCCCCAAAAAAACCCCTCTATATAGAATCACAGGAAGTTAGAAAGCAAAAATTACTTGCGAGGACAAGAATAATGCATCTCCAGAGGACAAGAATATCTCGCTTCCAAACTGAGCCCCCCCCCCCCCCCCCGCACGAGAAAAGGGGGATTCGTGCGAGAGATTAAGGGAGGACTCTCGTGCAGGGAAACTAGGCGTTGATACCCCGCAGCCTACCTGCCATAGTAAAATATTTACAAAAAGGGAATTTTTACAAAAGATCTTTTAGGTCTTTCGGAGTGACTAGGAGCTTTATAGCCTACTTTTCTCTTGTTACTAATCACTACTAATATTGTGCCGTAATCGCGAGACTGACAACTTCAATAAAAATTAAGAAAATAAATAAAAATAAAATTATATTAGCACTTTTGTCAAAACAAACCTAATTTTTTGTGGTAACAAGTTTTTTTAAGCAAAATTTTTCAAATTTTATATTAATTTTTTTTTTCAATAGGAATACATATAGATACGTACCACTTGGATTTTATTTCTTCTTTTTTTATAAAGATACTACCCCTTGGGTTTAATTTTTTAAAAGTACAATAATTATTTTTCGAGATAATATATATGCAATTGGCGCAATTTAAAGATATTATTTTTTTTTAATAGATAATCACATGGATTAAATAAAGTAATGCAATTTTGTGATATGTACCACTTGGGTTTTAATTTTTTTTAAATAAAGATACTACTACTTGGGTTTTTTTCGAGGTACAAAGATATAGGTTTTTTCAAGGTACATACACCACGCGTGTACTTGGCGCTTTTTTATTTTTTTGAAAAAGGTTTGTATCGTAGATACTGCAAAGGAAGAAGAAAGATTTATCATAGGTTACCAGTAGACTTTTTGTAGAATCATATTTAATGAGTATATATAATAAGACCAGTGAACTGCAAAACATTAATAGCACATAGAACACTTCTTTTAGAACACTTGAAAATATTTCAATTGCCTACAATTCGAAAGATACAAATAGTAATGCTAATAATTACAGTAATAATGATTTCTATAAAAATACTTTATCGTTAGAATTTAGATGTAATGCTGATAATGAAACATTTCAATCACATGAAGAAGATACTTTATCAGATTATGCTGATAATGAAACATTTCAATCACAAAAAGAATTTACTTTAGCGAGCAAATTAGCTCATTTTATTATTACTAACAATATCTCACATAATGCTGCAAACAAACTATTGTTCATAATGAGATCAGAAAGTCTATCTGTTCCAAAAGATTGCAGGATATTACTAAAAATCCCTTTATATTGCAATAATATTGTAGATATTCTACCCGGTACATATATATACATATTGGCATTAAAGAAGGTATAATTCATAAATTAAAACAGAATGCACTAGCAAAAACTGTAGATATCCTCCCTTTAACAACTAATATAGATGGTTTACCATTGAGTAAATCGTCAAATAGTCAATTTTGGCCTATTTTAATGTCAATAGATCTTATGGAAGTTTTAGAACCTTTTATAGTAGGTATTTATCATAGAATGAGTAAACCAAAATCAGTGGCACAATTTTTGGATGCATTTATGGAAGAATATTTGTTATTAAAAAAAGACGGTATTTTAAAAAATAAAAAATTAGTCAGAGTGGAATTAAAAAACTTATTTGTGATGCACCTACGGTTCTTTCGATTAAATCTCACACAGAATATTTTGGTTGTAATAAATGTACACATGGGGACACAAATGCCTTCTCACTTGAAATTGCACGCGTATCGGAGCATATTCAGAGCGCGTGCTCCGACTCTAGATGTTCGTGCATCATGACTGTTTATTATTCGGCAAAGTTGTCGAAAGATTAAGATCAAGATCAAAATCAAGATTAAAATTAAGATAAAATTAAGATTAAGGTTAAGGTTAAAATTAAGATTAAGATTGAGATTAAAAAGTAAAGTAAGTAAGTAAGTATTCAACAAAGTTGTGTTCCAATATATTTTTAAAATATTTTATAATAATAGATTTCTCAAATATTTTCGAAGCAATATTTCTAATAAGAGATTTTACAAATATTATTGAATATATTTGTAAAATGTGTCAGAATATATAAGATATAAAATATCTCATAAACAATTGATTTTTTGTGATAACTCTACTTTAATACTTTTATATGTAGAATAACTAGAGGAAACATATTAAGTAAAAAAAATCATATAATTCCATTTAAAAAATAGCGATAAACTTTATGTACGCTTAAAAAAACGATTTTTTCTTACAAAAATTAATTTTACCATTATTTGTCCCCCTTCATACAACTTTTGTCTAAAACTTTTTTTTTAAACTACGTGATAGCGAGATATTTGACTGTTTAAATAAAAATGGGACAACCTGTATGTATGGAACAAACACAAGCAAGTTTCAAAAAAGGGGAGCGTTATGTTTCACCATATTGCGATTAATTTACAGTCACTCGTAGGTTTTATGTTGATTTGGTCAACCATCCAAATTTTGTAAAAAAGTAACAAAAATTGTAACGACTCATTACTTTTTGAATAACGATAACGGTAACGAGTTACTTCTTGCAATGCCCATACAGCACAAAATCACTTAAAATATTTTTTAAAAATATTTTTTAGGAAATTTAAAATAATTTAAAATAATTTACAAAAATATTTTCAGAATGTTTTTATGTCCGCCAGATCATATGAAAAAAACATTTTCAAAAATGTTTTTAAAAGATTGCATACAAATATATTCAATAATATTTATAAAATCTCTTATTAGAAATATTGCTTCGGAAAATAAAATATATTTGAAATTTAAATATATTTTATTTTTTGAAGCAATATTTATAAAAGATTTTACAAATATTATTTATTGAATATATTTGTATGCAATCTTTTAAAAACATTTTTGAAAATATTTTTTGACATAATCTGGCACATAGAAATATTCTAAAAATATTTTGGTAAACTATTTTCAAAAATATTTTGTGTTGTATGGGTGGGTAACGAATAAACGGTAACGATAAGTTACTTTTTTCAATGAATAACGAGTTACGGTAACAAGTTTTAACAGTAACTTTTTCAACCCTGATATTATATGTATTATTATTATAATTAATTATTTATTTATTTGAGAAATATATTATTATAAAATATTTTAAAAATACACATATATTGAAACACAACTTTGCCGAATACTTACTTTACTTACTTACTTTACTTTTTAATCTTAATCTTAACCTTAACCTTAACTTTAACCTTAACCATAATCTTAAATCTTAACTCTCAAGTCTCAAGTCTAAAGTCTAAAGTCTAAAGTCTAAAGTCTAAAGTCTAAAGTCTAAAGTCTAAAGTCTAAAGTCTAAAGTCTCAAGTCTCAAGTCTCAAGTCTCAAATCTCAAATCTAAAGTCTCAAGTCTCAAGTCTCAAGTCTCAAGTCTCAAAAGTCTCAAGTCTCAAAAGTCTCAAAAGTCTCAAAAGTCTCAAGTCTCAAAAGTCTCAAAAGTCTCAAAAGTCAAGTCTCAATAGTCTAAAGTCTCAAAAGTCTCGAGTCTCAAAAGTCTCAAGTCTCAAAAGTCTCGTCTCAAAAGTCTCAAAAGTCTCAAGTCTCAAGTCTCAAGTCTGAAAAGTCAAAAGTAAAAAATCTCAAGTCTCAAAAGTCTCAAAAGTCAAGTTTCAGTCTCAAAAGTCTCAAAAGTCAAAAGTCTCAAGTCTCAAAAGTCTCAAAAGTTTCAAGAGTCAAAAGTCTCAAAAGTCTCAAGAGTCTCAAAAGTCTCAAGTCTCAAAAGTCTCGTCTCAAAAGTCTCAAAAGTCAAAGTCTTAAAAGTCTCAAGTCTCAAACCGTAAATCTTGATCTTAATCTTATCTTAATTTTAAACTTGATCTTTATCTTGATTTTGATCTTAATCTTTCGAAACTTTGCCGAATAATAAACAGTCATGATGCACGAACGTCTAGAGACGGAGCACGCGCTCTGAATATGCTTCGATACGCGTGCAATTTCAAGTGAGAAGGCATTTGTGTTCCCGTGTGTATACAAAAGGGTAAATATATAAGGGGCATAATGACATTTCCAGAACTTAATGCTATTTTAAGAACAAATGAAAACTTCGCATTGCAATTACAGCAGGAACATCACAAAGATTTAACTCCTTTCAACAAAATCGGTGTTGGTTTAGTTAGTAGAAATGTACTACTTGATTATATGCATCTGGTATGCCTTGTATAATGAAGAAACTTATAATGTTTTGGATTAGAAAGAAAGGAAAATTTAAATTGAAAGATAGCAATATAAATGCAATATCAAGGAAAATGATAATTTTCAGGAAATACATCTGTCAAGAGTTTCCTCGTTTACCAAGACCTGTAGAAGATGTAGAACATTAAAGAGCGACAGAATTTATAGACAATTTCTGTTGTATACAGGTCCTATTGCATTAAAAGGAAATATATCTAAAGCACAATATGAACATTTTTTTATGCTTACATGTTGCCATGAGAATTTTATGTTCATCGGAATGTATCAGGTTTAATACATATGCGAAATCTTTAATTAGGTATTTCGTTACAAAACACTAAAAAATATATTGTGATGAACATATGACATATAACGTTCACAATCTCTTGCATCTTAGTGATAATGTACTATTGTTCGTAAAATTTGACAATTTTAGTGCATTTTAATTCAAAAATTATTTATGTAAAATTTTAAAAAATGTAAAAATTTCACCCTTTACAACAAATATACAACAGAACTAGTGTGAAGAAAGGAGTTATATAACTTATGTCAAAAAAAAGATTAAATTTATCGCTTTGTACTTTGTAAGAAGAGGATAAATCTATAATACCTATGTGATAAAACTGGTAAAACTTATACATACTAAAAAAAATTTACTGATAAAAATCTCACTATATCTTTATGCCGAAGAAATAATCGTGTACTTTTGAAAAATTCTGACATGCTAATTTCAAGCATTTATGGATGTGAAAATAATAGTATTAAAATAAGTGGCAGAATTCTCCATAATGTATCCAACTTTATAAACAAGCCTTCATTTAGCTTAGCTATCAAAGTCATTGATATAAATAAAGTTGCAAATACATCAACGTTTGATTATAAAGATATTAAAGCAAAATGTTTAATTCTACCATATGATGATAAATACGCATTAATTCCAATCTTACATTATTGATATTCACGTTCACTATATGATAAATTATTTATACAGGGTGTAACAAGACGGTTGTCCGCTACTTTAAGGGTGAATAGTATACATCAAAATAATGAAAAAAGTTCCTATCAACATAGGTCCGCAAATGACTTCTTACCAAGTCATGGGCATTACAACTTTTGAGATTAAATTCGGTTTATTAACGAACAGAAAACGTTTTAAGATGTCAAAATACAAAAATTAAAGAATATGTTCAAAGTTACATTGAATATTATTTGTATTTATTTAATAATTTTAACAATAGTTTAAGCTCAAAAGTTGTAATGCCTATAACTCGGCAGGAGATCATTTGCGGACCTATGTTAATAGGAACTTTTTTCATTATTTTTATGTGCACTATTCACCCTTAAAGTAGCGGACAACCTTTTTGTTACACCCTGTATAATATATTTGTTTTCTTTAATGTTATAATATAATTTTTCCTGCTATATGGTACTTATAGTATACAAATATTAATTATTAAATATACACGTATTTATACTTATATATTTTTATTTATCAATGCCTTACACACACACACACACACACACACACACACACACACACATCATGTATACTACATTAATTAAGCATCACAGTTCTCTGGTTTTCTAAAGTAATTGTCTCTTTTCAATGTAATTGTAATATACAAGCAATTATTTGTTAACCATTGAGTAAACTTTCAAAGAAATGTGTACTTCCTACAGCAAGATCTAATGTATTCAGTTGTTAAATTTATTGTTGAAAACAATTATGATGAAACATATTCCGTAATTCCAACTTTCTGGTTACAAGATGAAAAGTATACTTTATGGCCAAAGAAAGACATGTGCAATTGCATTATTAAATGCAAAGAACCACACAAAGATTGGGCTTTTCACCCTGTTACTATTGTTGCTAAATATGATAAGTACCTACAATTAATAATATTAATAAACAGAACAATATATGTAAAAAACATGTCTTAGGAAAAATAATTATGTATGTAATAAATATGATATATTATCATAATGTATATTAGGGTGGAGCGATTTGTTTGACTCCATTTTTGACACCATGTCAGACATGGATTTTCGGAAAAAACGTGAAAAATGATGAATTTTGGTAAAAAAAAGAAAACAAATAAAAACGTATTGCCCCCCCCCCGTAAAAATCGGTGAAAACTGAAAAATTCGCTTTAGCGCCGTTAGTGCCTGAAAATGTATTTATTCATATTTCTCGTAAAATACATTAGGTAAACGTCCCAGTGACCGGATATGTACGACGTAAAAAAATATTTTTAGTTATACAGCGTAAGGCAAACGTCCTAGTGACCGGACATGTACGACGTACGTCGGTCACTAGGACGTTTGCCTTACGCTGTATAACTAAACATATTTTTTCATTTTTTCCCTGTTTGTTCGGTAACTAACCTAAACTAACCGAACAGATTGAAATAAAATAGAAAACTAAAAATATCGAATTTTTCAATTTTCACCGATTTTTAAGGGGGGGGGGGGGGGTACGTTTTTATTTCTTTTTCTTTTTACCAAAATTCATCATTTTTCACGCTCTTTCCAAAAATCCATGTCTGGCATAAGGTTAAAAAATCACTTCACCCTAATGTACAATATACAGGGTGTCACTTAATTCGCGCCCACTATTTACACAGTGATGTTCCTCATGAAAAACTGAGTCAAAAAGTCCTGAATCATTTTTTTCGAATTATGCTTAGAAAAGTAGTGATTATTAATTAAAGATTAGCCAGTCAGCATCGCTTTTTAAACGGACGCACGTTCGTGAGCCGCGCATCTACTAGTATGCGTGAGCGAGCCGCCGCGCCGCCGCTTGCTCCGCCGCGCGCTCGGCCGCGCCGCAGCGATGTTCCGTCGCCACGATCGTCCGTGTAAAGTTCAGCTACGAAATATTTAATAATTACTCTTTGCAATAAGCATGATATTTCCTACGTTAAAAGCATCTTTTCAGATTACAATTCGTTGGTTCAATTCAGATCTCGTCAAGATTTAACCGCGGCTGTAAGAAAACTGTAATCTTTTATGTAAAAATACACACACACACAAATCATTTTATAAGTTGTTTTTTCTGTTGATAATATTGATCAATGTAATTAAGCTGTTCGACACAAGATAAGCAGAAATCATTAATGTCTCATGCAATCCGTCTTATGAGACGCACGTTCTATGAAATTTGCTTAGATTGTTTTGACATCTAGTCAACATTTCTGTTTATTTGACGAATATGAAATAACAGGTGATATTGCTTCGTTTCTTCTGAAAAATTTAAAAATAGAAAGTTTAGTCAATATGATACCTAAATTTTAGAGAGTTGATACCTATGTCTTTAGTCTCATATCTTGAGTTCATTTACTGCCTTACAAGTAAATCTCAGGGAATGTCAAACGTCAATTTGTCTCTATTTTTGTACAGTTGTTTGTCATATCAGAGTATGAAAAAATCTGTCATTACTTTTAGCTCAAATTGATTTTTCTTGTATTTTTTCAGTTTTACGCAAATACACGACTTTACACGCATATTTAAAGCAGTATTAATGATTCTACTCGATTTTTTGAAACTCGGCACACATAAAACATCGAAATAATAGTTTATTAGTTTTGTTTTGTAATCTCCTATTGCGTGTTAAGCAATTTTAAGGGTAATAACTATTCTTCGAATTCTTCTCTATTTCGATATAAGTGGTTCTGTAAAGAAAAGTTAAATAAAAAAATATGTAATGTGCAGATTTTAGAATCACTAATTACGAATCAAAAGTTAATTTTACAAAATAAAAAATCGCGGATACGAGACGAACGTCATTGTCGACAACATGAAGAAACGGTTACATTTGCAAAAAGAATCATTAATACTGCTTGAAGTATGTGTAAAGTCGTGTATTTGTGTAAAACTAAAAAATACAACAAATAAAAAAATTAATTTGAGCTAAAAGTAATGACAAATTTTTCGTACTTTGACATGAAAAACAACTGTCAAACTGGCGGGAGATAGCGAGTTCTGCTAAATTAAAAGATTTTTAACTAAATTCGCTGTTACGCAACAAAAAAATTAACTTAACTTAATTTTTTATTCGTTTTTCATACTTTTTGAATAATATTTTTTATATTTATTTTTTGAATATTTTTAAAACTATTTTTTATATTTTTACATATTTTTTATACTTTTTACACTTTTGATTTTTTAAATGGAACATGTAGATACTTATATTTATAAGTAACAAGTGTACTCGAGTTCTATTTCTTGATTAATTTAATTTTCGGAAAAAAGTTTTTTGCAAATGTAACCGTTTCTTCATGTTGTCGACAATGAAGTTCGTCTTGTATCCGCGATTTTTTATTTTGTAAAATTAACTTTTTATTCGTAATTAGTGAACAAAGTATGTGATCAACATTTAAAAATATATTTACTTTTTTATAATATTTTAACCTCCTCCTCTCTCTCTCTCTCTCTCATTCTCTGTGTAGGTGCGTGTGTATGTGTATCCATGAGTGACTGAGTGAATAATATATTTATAAAATAAATGCATAAATCACATAAAGAAAGGAGGATTTTCAGACGTAAATGATGTTCACGTAAATAAAAATATTGGTGATACAAGCGTACGTATTCTTGATATAAATGTGATATTCCTGTTGTCATTAAAGCACAAAATAATGTTCCAAAGAACAATTACGGTAAGTTTATATTTTCTATAAGATTTTTACGAAGTAAAACAAAAAATGTATATCATTTTTTAAAGGAATAATATTATGAACATATGCAAATTATAATACATGTGACTTTTAGAGAAAGTTTGTCATATTAATGTAATATAAGTAAAACTATAATCATTATTTCAACGCTAAATTTCCATTTTAAAGAAAAGAGTAATTGAATACTAGTAAGTACTAAAATAATGTTTTACACATTTTTTTACAAATATTAGAACTCTTGATTCCATAATACGATACGTACTTGAAATAAAAGTAATGTGTAAGCGAATAGATGATCGGTTAAATAGAATGGAAAATACTACAAACAATGTCAATGTTAATCATAATACTTACCGCAATTACCAATGGATAATATTGAAGACATTGATAATTTTGAAATTTTATTAGCATCAGCAGAAGCACAATCATAATTAGTATGTAGTATATATCCATTAATGTTCTTTAATTACATTTAGTACTAGAAAAATTATAGATTAAAATGTTTCGTTTTAGGTTAATATGTTAGTTATGATAGGTGTTACAACAACAAAAGATACAATGAAAGAAGCACTGCAAAAATTATTCACTAATACTCTTGCATCCAAGTGTTCTTGGACTGGAGCTAAAAATAATTTTAAACTAAAAGAATTAAAAATTATTATTTGCATGAAAGGTATAAGTCTCGTGTATGTATGTGTTGAGCGTGAATATTAAGTACATGCGTGTTCATGCGCGTTTGTCATATATTACTTCTGAATTCCTATAACTTTATTAACAAGAAAATGATAAAGTTATAAATTTTCTCATATTTATATTTTTAGCTTCAATGAAAAAGACTTGTCCATCTATTACTGAAGCTGAATTTGAAGATATTCTAAAAACTTGGTTTTTAGACAAGCAAACTTGCGGTTACTTCGTGAACATGCGAGAAAAAATGTGATAAATAACACATAAACGTATTTTAACATATAACGTATTTTACATTGTCAAGAAAGCTAAAACAATTTGCGATTTTTTTTTACAAGATATCAGGGTGTCCTATTTTATTTTTGACGGTCAAATATCTCGATATCACGTAGTTTTAGAAAAGAATGTTTCAGACAAAAGTTATACGGTTTCAAGGGGGACATAAGATGATGGCAATTATTTGACTTTGGATAGTCGTTTCAAGATCACGTGAAAGTCACCTTCAATTTCTTAAATGGAATCCCCTATATTGTAGTATATAGTTTGAAAAGGCATAAAATAAGAAAAATTTGGCGCAAGCTGGAGGGCGATACGTTAACCCGTTCGGGAGTTATTTAGGGTCAAAAATTGGCTTTTTCTTTGACCCTAAATAACTGCCAAACGAATCAACGTATCGACCTCTGGTTTGCGTCAAAATTTTTCTTTTCTTATGCCCTTTTAAACGATAGATTGCAATATGGGGGCTTTTATTTAAAATTTTTGAGTTGGAGTCTCCCTGAGGCACTGAAAAATTTTAAGTACCTTTACCTATATCGTTTAAAAAGGCATAAAAAAAGAAAAATTTTGGCGCAAACCAGAGGTCGATACATTGATTCGTTTGAGGGTTATTCAGGGTCAAAGTTCGAAAAAGCCAATTTTTGACCATTTACTACTCCCGAATGGGTCAACGTATCAACCTCCAACTTGCGCCAAAATTTAAGTTAACACTGGGGCTTTCGACTTCTTTTATTACGTAGGTACTACGTGCCTGCAAAAGTAGATCAAAATCGGAGGGGGGTCGCATACGGAACTCTAGCCAAAAACTGTTTTGGCACAACATTATAAGATGTTTCTGCAACATCGTGTATTTTGGTATTTGAATACGGGCATTAATTATTTATGTAATAAATCTAAGATGTTTCCGTGTGTACGTATCTCTGAAACATTTCATGTTACAGAGGAATGTTTCTGAAAAATTATTTATACGTTTTTTTGCATAGTGGGATACAGGGTATTTATAATGTATGTCAGTAAAATAATTTGGTATTTATGCATAAAAGCGACTTCCTCTCCGATTTGTTTGATATTTTAGTATGTGTTGGGGAT
Organism: Leptothorax acervorum; assembly: GCA_035220615.1. NCBI lineage: Eukaryota > Metazoa > Arthropoda > Insecta > Hymenoptera > Formicidae > Leptothorax > Leptothorax acervorum. Next base: position 236,644 of record JASTWQ010000272.1, on the reverse strand, counting down.
GTCTTCCCGAGTCATTTCATATATATATATAAGGGTCGGACTCAAATTGCTTCGGAGATACAAGCTGAGAAAGGAGGTATTTATGCATAAAAGCGACTCCCTCTCCGATTTGGTTTATTTTTTAATATGTTGTTGGGGATGTCTTCCCGAGTCATTTCATATATATATATAAGGGCCGGACTCAAATAGCTTCGGAGATACAGGCTGAGAAAGGATAAAAATAATAAATACAAAAATAAACGTTTAATGATGATTTATTCAAAACTGTCATTAGGAATCTGAAAGATTTCAACCAAGTGTGTGCTTTGTATGTGCTTTGTATGTGCTTCAACTTAGAAAGCACATATTTGTTAAAGCAGAGAACAGTTGGTATATAAAAAGTACATATTTATATGTACGATGAATAGTAGTGGGAGTGGATCTTGTTTTGCGTGGAAGTCCTTGTGTAGTATAGCCTGTTTGTTTATGTTTTCAAAGTGACTCTATTGGTCTGTTTACGCTCGGATTACCGCATTCTTTGATGAAATCTTTCAGATTCCTAATGATAGTGTTGAATAAATCATCATTAAACGTTTATTTTTGTATTTATTATTTTTATCCTTTCTCAGCCAGTATCTCCGAAACTATTTGAGACCGACCCTTATATATATGAAATGACTCGGGAAGACATCCCCAACAACATACTAAAATATCAAGCAAATCGGAGAGGAAGTCGCTTTTATGCATAAATACCAAAAATTTATATTCTACATAAAGAACTCAATCGAAAAGTCCTTTACAGTTTTTGGATATTTTTAATATTAAGCGAGATATTGCAAGTTAAAGTTTGAATAATTTCTCAAATCAATCACCCATAAATGAGGTGTATGCCTGCATATTTTGTAAATAAGAAAGGCATTGCCTCGAAATCTCAAGTCTGAATACTTGTGTACAGCTTCAAAGCCAAAAGAACAATGGGTAAAAATGCACAATAACGGACCCAGCCCCAATGACCTTGACATTGACATATGTTGTCAAGGTCACACTCCTGAGTGACCTTTAGAAGGTTTTAACCGTCGCTTATTTTTTATTAAAAAGTTATTAACAAAAAAGTTTGAAAAATATAGCAGTTATTTTAAGTATTAAAAGGCATAAACTACTAACATGTAGGGGAATTGTGCCTAAAACAACATACCCAGGCAAAACGACATAGTGCTAGTTCAGCCCTTTATATCGCTGCTGTAGAGGAGCGCTGATACATTTAAACGTCGAAATATATCATATCTTTAATACCTGTTGCAAATTGGTAATGAGTGTACGCTTGTAAATGGAAATTTTGCTATCTAATCAAAAACGCAAGCGTAACAAATTATTTTGGCACATTTTTCTTGAGTTCATTATTTTATTTCTTTGTTTGGTATCTAATTTTATGTTTTATCATTGCGTGTTCTTATATGAAGCCATGCTGTTGCACTTTTTATATATTTTTAATACAATCTAACTTTTTATTTTATGGATAGAAAAATTTTACTAGTGACCGGGCAAAATGACATACTAATCATTTTAGACCGGCAACCGTATGCAATATTGCTCTGATGTCTCCAAATATATAGCAATATAACCTTCTGTTTTCAACAGAGAGCCATCCCAGTTGTCATCTATACGGAGTAATATGTTTATCACGCCTGAGATTAAAGATAAATTGAATGCAGCAGTTTGCAAGTCTCTGCAATTTGGTGTTTAACTCGTTGCTCAAGCCATGATAGACAAGACCAATAATCAATATGAGGCATAATCAAAGTCACAACTAGTTTAATTCTTAAGGCTCCTGGATCAGGAGCCGAGAACTCCGCGTTGACGCCTGACGGTGGCGATACAGTTGTCAGCGGTAGCCGCGGTAGGATTGAGAACTTTTTCGCACGACTCTTACAGAGTATCGCATGATAAGTGGTGCGATTCCGAGCTGAGCACATCCCCCTCCATTTATGCACACAGAGATGCTCTGTCTCCGTGTGACGACTGACGACGCGCGCTCGGCTAACAATAAGTTCGGCGCGTCGTGCGAGCGAGCGAACGAGCGAGCGAGCGAGCGAGAGAATATCCTTCCCTCTTTCTCGCTTTGACAGAGTATCGCATGATGAGTGAACACTGAACACTGAACATAGAATCTGATAAAAGATAATAGATTATCGACGAAACTAATGAGAGAGAATATTATCAAAAACATGAAGCGTAATATTAAGTGATATTATGTAAATGTAATCTTTTATTATTACGAATAACATTAAAAATTAAAAAATTAAAAATTTTCTTATACTCATTTCTCCGGCAAATCTGTATATGTATAATAGTATATGTATAATCATCACCTGTGATTATGTATAAAATTTGCAAGGACCTTTGTTTCTACTTGCAAATAACAGTGGCAATACGGAAAAGTTGCGGACACTAAAGTATGTTTCACTAAATTACGTACTAAAATGTTTTATTTATCGCTGACACAAGGAAGTTCAGGATGGTGATCTGATTGATTTTAATAGTACTGTTTATGTAGATAGGCCTCGATACAAACCGTCATTGACCGAAAAGAGAAGGCACACTTGTCAAACATTTTCCAAAAAAATCGAAGTTAAAGATTCCAAAGCACTTAGAAGTAATTCTTGTGATACGTTTGATCGAAGATCGCGTGGCTTGGCGACAGCGTACCTGACTCATATATGTCCGAGTTCGTTAGTTTAAGTTTCGATGTGTCAGCATTTTCTTAGATCAAAATACTATTTTTACGTAAAATAAGTATATCACATGGTTTACACATTTTGAATATTTATTGCATAAACCAATACAATTATTTTATGTAAAAATTGTATTTTGATATAACAAAATGTTCTCATGCAGACTCAAACCAGCGATGTCGGGCATATGAGACAAGTACACTGCTGCCGAGCCACGCGCTCTTTGTCAAAACATGCTGCGAAACTTACTCATGATTCTTTAACTTCGATGTCGAAAACGTTTGAGAAATGTGCTTTCTCTTTTTGCTCAATGAAGGTTCGTACTGAGGCCTATCCACATAAACAGTATTATTAAAATTGATCGGGTCATCGTCGTGACCTTACCTTGTTAACTGTAATGCGTGAAACATTTTTTAGTGTCTGCAGTTTGTCAGTATTAATACACATTTAGTGTTATTTGTAAATAGGAACAAAGTCTTTGTAAATTTTAAACATAATCTTAAGTGATGAGTATTTGCGTTTTATTTTTGACAAACTACCACTTACACATTAAAACTCAAACAATTTTATTACTTATTATAAATAATGGCCGGTAGTATATGTCCGTCAGGTTTTTCAACAAAACACAAGCTTATTGCGGACAATTTCAAAGCGAGTTTGGTGCCAAGTTGGCGAAAATTTGCTACCAATTTACTTACTGCATCGATAGTAGACACCCTGCTGTGATACAGACGGGTTGCAATCATATCTATCCATTAGAGAATAGCTATTTCGAACTCTAACGGTAAGATATAAATGCACCCATGTGCACATATAAGTAGAAATTTACTCCATTTTCACGATTCCTTACATGTGCACATTGTACGATACACTACTGCTTACTCTTTTGTAACATAATAAATTAATGTGTTAGCTTTCGATGTCAAGTTATCAAGTAGCAGCGTACTTCTTATTATGCTACGATTCACTGCGCTAAGCGCAGAATGCAGGTACTTGAGCTGAGCATACATTTTATTATACACTGCGTTCAACGTAGAATGCATTTAACATTAATCACTGCGCTCGGCGCAGAATGCATTTTCACAGTAATCACTGCGCTCAGCGCAGAATGCATTTTCATAATAATCACTGCGCTCATCGCAGAATGCATTTTCACATTACTCATTGCACAGAGCGCAAAAATAATTTACTCGTTTTTCATTACAAATTTATTTTCCATGATTTCAATATTACTTCAATGCTTGTCATACATTATTTTTATGTTTACGTATTTATTTGTCCGTCTTTTCTTTTTCTAACATATTTTGCCTCTTTGCTTCAGTTATATATTCGGGATTACGGATTGGCATGTTTCTCCTTCGTCTACTTGGGTCAAGTAATTCCGGTAATACGCAGTCTTCATAAAATTGAACCAGTTTGGAGACCATATTTTCCGTCCAGAAAACATCATCACGTATAATCTTTTCCATTTTTAATCCCAATGGTGTCCACAGTGCGAAGATGCAATATTGTCGTTGTGTAATATGTAATTGCCCTTGTACTTGATAATAATATATGTGACTGCGTTTCATTTCCTTATATTTTTCGTTCTTATATAATGACTGCAGATTCGAAACATTTGCTACAATGGCATCGTCTGGTGTTAAGAATCGTGCTGCGTAAGGACACTTTATCTCCACAATTCCATCATCATCTATTAATCCATCTGGCGAAGCGCCTAAAAATGGTATTTCCGAATCTATAAATAATCCGCAACGTTTAATATTAATGTTAAGTGCACTTTCAATACTTTCGCGTGCAACGTCTTCGTATTTTGTTCCATGTTGCGCTGATTCCACATTTAGTTCTTGTTGATATATTATCGCCTTAACTCTTGATGCACAAGAAGTAGTCTGTCTCATCTTACATATGTGTCCAAAGTGAGAAGCGGTGATTATTTTTGTACGATAATATCGCCAAATATTGCTTGCTGCTTGTTCCTTAGTTTCTTCTTCTATTGCTACTCGCTTCATTTGCCATTCTTGCAGCATATGCATGTGTTGCGCTCTTCTTAACTCTATTTCGTCTGATGTTGCATCAGGTTTATCAGCCTGCGGACCATAACCTTTGTCTGCCATTGCACGTTTTCTATTTTGTGGTGTCGATCGTTTTTTCATAGGACGTGCAGCTTGTGCGCTTTGTTTTTTGTCACTTTCAAACTGCTCAGCTATTTCTCCTGGTTTTGTTCCCAGAATACAGCTTAGGCGACTTATGGGGTCATTATCGTTAAAAGTGACTACTGCAGCATTACAACGCGTTTGGTACGATCCTCTTATTGTTAGACCGAAATTAATTCTTTTTCCACCAGTAAATTTGGATATAACAGAGTTAAATGTTTCTACTCTGTTACTGTCTTTATCCTGCAATAAACTTTTGGCATTATAACTAATACATTTCAATGCATTCTGCAGTTTTTCATACAGTCCACACTTTTTCAATTGTGGAATATAATTCTCTTCGTTTTCTTTCTGCGATCCATCGCAAAAGTTTCCTATCTGTGCGCATTCATTATGTTCGCCAAAAACGTGATTTATAATATTATTCAAATCCATTTTTAAGGACACAATCTTTTGTTGCATTGTGCTCTGCTCTTCCTTACGGTACTGCACAGCTTTCGTCACAGCTGTTCGAATTCGAAGTACACGATTGCCAACAACATTTCTTAATTATCCAAAACGTCCTTTTGTTTTTGCGATTTATTTTATCTTTTTGTTGCTAAATTGCGCAGTAGGTGATTTCGACATTCAATTTTTTCAATGAAAACATTGGGATACGGATTGGCCTGTATTATTTTTTTATATACGCTGCTATCTCCGTCTGCTATAAAGGTGGAATACATTAATCCGCGCTTTTCTCTGCTTGTCTTAAGGGGTCGTCTCACTTTGAACGCTCGAAAAATTCGCTATTTTTATGAATTTTTTTTGGCAATACTAATGCAGATAATTGAATGAATGTTTTTTGTACTTATTACGCATGCTTTAAACAACAAAACATATTTTTTGTAGAATTTTTAGTCCAGTTTATTTAACTGAAAATACAAAAATGCAAACAAGTAAAAAAAAAAGGTTGGTCCACTGCGGGCATTGTAACTGCTTGTAGAATCATCTGAAACAAAAAAACAAAAAAGATTCTTGATTAGTATGAGTGTCGCTATAGTATGAACCTCCAGAAATAATTTCTGTTTGAAAATAAAAAAATGGTGGAGGTTTAAAGAAAAAACATGCATAAAAGCCAATTTTTCGTCATGTTTTTTGACTTTTAAAATATGATAATTTCATTATTTTGACTTGATCGTGGTTCATACTAGAGGTATTAGTGTTTTCAATAAGCCATACAAATTTCAGACCGATTCGTCAAGTAGTTTTTTTTTTATCGTGCCCGCAGTTCACGAAAAACGTGTTTTGAGATAAACGCGTTTAAAGTTTTTGTTACGGAAAAACAGTGAAAAAAATGTACTTACAATTAATCTGCAATCCCTGCTCCATACATCAATCCTTCAGCTTCTTCAAACAGTTCAGATTCTATCGATTTGGTCGGTTGAACCTCTTTGTCCAAAGCAGGGGGGGTGATGAAACGAATCTAGAGTTCCAGCTGCTTCGTTTTCTAGTCGATACACCAGGTCGATTGAGCATTTTTATCCAGGTTGATGGCTAAAGTTAATGGTTTTTTATGTTTTTTGGGCCATTTTGTTTGTCGTGAAAAAAGGAACAAATTTTCTCTTGCTCATTTTTTTATAGGATATATAGTTTGATCGCTAGGGCAATTTAAACAAATAAATTGTTAATAACTTTTTATTGCATCGACTTACGAAAAAACTATTTACAGTTTCTTGTTCTACGACCCAAAAAACATAAAAAAACATTAACGTTAGCCATCAACCTGGATAAAAATGCTCAATCGACCTGGCGTATGGACTATTTCGCTCCGAACTCAGGTAGAAAAAGGCTCGTAGAATCTCAAATACTTGTAGGATCTTTATGAAATTTTCACACAAGTTTCTCAAGGGTATATACTATCGAAATATGTAAAAAAAAAAAAATTCGATTTTTCAAACCGGTCAAAGTGAGACGACCCCTTAAATCCTTCTACGATTGCGTCTGCTTCCATGCTTGTTGAACTGCAATCTCTGCCCCAATTTTTATAACATTTATAATTTGCAGGTTCTTTTTCTAGCTTCTCTGCTTTTATACAAACTGCACAATATTTATTTCTTACAGCCATGTGCAATACTTTGCCTGTTCGCGCACCACATATTGTGCCTACACCTGATAAAGAATCATACCGTCCTGTTCTGTATGATCTCTTCATCCAGCTTCCATCACATACTACTGCTATATGCGGTATTCCATTTTTAACTTTATTGCGTTTTAATGCTAATTCACGTTCTTCCTTTGCAGCAGCATTCATGCTTTCTTCAGCAGCTTTTGCGAATGCTTCGGCAATACTTTCATGACACGTTTCATATGTTCTTCTTCCTATACATTTAATATTCATAGCAGCGCAACTTTCTCGTAACTGTGTATATCCTACACCAGTTAATATAGCGCCAGCCACAGCCCCTGTATTTACGTCTAAACTTTCCTCAGGGGATCGCTCACTCCAAACAGCGCTTTCAAAATTGCACATTCGGCATTTGTAAAAAAATTTATTTCTTAATCCGTATTCACGGGCACCAATAAATGTCAAATCGCAAAAAGAGCATTCTATTCCGCGAAAGTGCTCGTCAAATTTGTCATGCAGTTGTTGATTAAGATACTCAAAATCCGATACATTTTCATGACAAACTCCCAGCGTTTACACGGAATGCATCTATATTGCTATCTATTAAAAATGTGTCATTTGCTCACTGTCATCTTCTAATATTCTTTCTAATTCATTATCGCTTAACGTGCGTGTAACTTTTTCTTCCTCATCATCTATTTCAATGCCCATTGCAGTCAATTCGGCATGCATCATGACAACTTGAAGAGCTCGCTCATCTTTATCTACCTGCATTTTACTTTCATGTACATGTATTTCATCATCTATTTCAATACTCATTACAGCCAATTCGCCATGCATCCTGACATCATGTAGAGCTCGCTCATCTTTATGTACCTGCATGTTACTTATTTCATGTATATCTATTTCATCATTTATTTCAGTACTCATTGCAGCCAATTCGCTATGCATCATTACATCATGAAGAGCTTGCTCATCTTTATCTACCTGCATTGTGTTATTATCTATATCTGCATTTGCATTTGTTTGTACTAATATGTTGCTATGGATATTTCTTTCTTCCGTTATTACTTCTTTGTTTGCAATCTGTAGTAATTGTAATTTCTCTTCTCTCCTATAAATAAATATGCGTCAGATACATGTGTCTAGATATACACAAGTATATTATCCTTATTAATACTACAAAAAAGAAAGAATAATACTCCACGCTATCTATCTCGTTTTGGAATAAACGGACGAGAATCAAAGCAAAGTTTTAGAAATATAAATAACATTTTTCTCAATTTTTAATAATTGATTAAACAAACAGGTAACATTTAAATTAAATAAAGTTCTTTTGCGCCTTTTTTACCGAATACACGAAAAATTGTACATAGCAAGCGTAGCGCACGTACATTTTTTTTTTTTAATTTTTAAAAATTATTCAAGTGAATGATTTAGGCAACGTATGTGCAGTTAAGAAATTATTATTTTAGTATTATTATTATAACATTTTAGACTTTACTAGGCACCACAGACTCGCGCTTCGTATATGCGCTACTTAGCCTTAGCATTATACTCTTACTATTACACTTTCAACCCGATACACAACTGCCAAAATATTTGATGACAGTTGCACGAAGCAAGCGTACGAAGAGAAGTAATCGGCATCGCGGAAAAGCGACAATAAAGTTTCATAAATGCGATCACTATCGAAATATGCCTATTTTAGAAGTTCGCTTGCTTTAGCGCATATCGTACGTGTTACTACAAACGCGGAGGAGAGTAGCGAGAGGAAAAGTGTGGGAGACACTGATATTGTATCCTTAGGTCGGTATTAATAGTCGGATCTTATATTCAAGACTGTCTTAAGTACAATCTTAAAATGTCATGAACCAATTACAAAGCCGTATTAGCATCTTAAGAAGTTACTTTAAACGGTCTTGAAATAAGATCCAACTATGAATACCGGCCTTAGTACATGCAAGTCGGAGGATTTAAAGAGAAAGCATTACAAGACATTACGCCAATTACTCCAGTTAGAAGTATCCTATAGCTGTTTCACTCATTCGACAGTCGAATGGAAGGAGTGCAAGTGAAACAGTAATACAACACCGCGGTATCTCTATGGCCGGTATTCATAGTCGAAACTTATTTCAAGACCGTCTTAAGTAATGTCTTAAGACGGTAATACGGCTCTGTGATTGGTTCATGACATTTTAAGATTGTACTTAAGACGGTCTTAAATATAAGATCCGAATATGAATACCGGCCATAAGCCGGTGCTTTGAGCGGCAATATTCATTTTATAAATTTATTATGTCATATAAATAGGCAAAAGTTAATAAACAATACATACTTTTATTAAACGTTTAATTATATTATATAAACATAATTGATTACTTTTATAGCACATATGCATGCTCATTCTCAGCAATTTTTTTCATTAATTTTTGTGATTGCGTAATTAATAATTTTTCTATTATAAGGAAAATGAACAGAAATGAAACGGAATAAGCCATTAAAAGTTACTGTCTTTAATAAATGTTAAAGTGTAAATTTTATTCAACCAAAATATTTTTACAACATGCATGAATTTTTTCTAACGTTTTTTTTTAGTACTGGCACATTACATTTACGTGATGTCAATATCACGTAAAACAAATCATGCTGAACGAGTACTCCGCGTAAATGAAAAGGGACAACTTTATATCAGCTGTGACGCGCGTATATAGCACTTCTGTATTTACTTACAAGCAAAAGTATCCTTTGTAGGCAACAGTTTTTCTTACTGCAATATATATGTTACCTTTTTACCTTTTATTAATCCGCGACTTTCGCCTGCTTAATCGCTTAAGCGATGTTTGATATCTTATCCCTTTGGTACTCTTTCCATAAAGTCTTCCATAACTGTCGTATTTTGGCATTGCATATATTTCTTTCTTTGCACGATCACAGATAAAATTACATTGGACATCGGTTTTACGCGCCTCCATAATTATGAAAATAGCTTTTTGCACAAAGGATTACGATGCAGTAACGACAGTATATATAACGCGCTATATAACCTAGTATATAAACCGTAATCCTGATCTGCTCGCTTGTTATATTGTCTTTCCACGCAATCCGCGAGATGCGACGAAAGGCACCGAAAACAAAGATTGCGCGAGGAATAGTGGTGTGCGTGTAAATGTGAATGCGACGGTGCGTCTACTCATACATGGCTACACCGGACTCACCGGGCCGAGCGAGTATAAACAAAAGAACAATCAGTCGATATTCTACCGCCGCATAGGAGACATAGATGTGAGTATATTATTTTGTATATGAAAGGCATTTGTTATTACTATCAAATATATCTTTTAAATAATTAAAAAAGTAACGTGCTACGCATGATGTGCAATATTATTTAATCTGCATATTGTGTGTCAAATAGGTCGAGCAAAAACAGAAGGGACATGGAGAGAGCGAACCGATAAAGAGAAGAAGACGATAGAAGGAAGAATGTAGAGAAAAAGAGGGAAGGAGAGAGAAGAAGAAGGAAGTAATAAGAAAGGAAAGGTTAGTAGACTATTACTTTATTTTTAGATTTCACCCATACATCCAGTTTTCTCTTTCTTCTTCTGTAAGAAGAAGCCGTGTAAAAGATTTTATTGTTAACGCTTTTCCGTGATTGATTCTTTCGCTTAGCTCACTTCATGTTGCGAGCAGCTGTCAGCGCAGAGATAGTGTATACTTTGACAGTTCGTATAAATGTTAGGTTATTATTGTAATTTTATGTGATCAATGCATGTGATCGATTTATATACTTCTTCATAAAAAGTAAAAAATAAAAATAGCTAAAAAACTAAGTAGCGCGCATCTATGATGTTTAATACCATAAATTGCACATGTAGTTGATAACAAAACGGTTCATATAATTTTTTTATTACTACACATTTCTTTCATAATAAACGTTATAAACATAATTGAATTGGGAGACCGGAGAAAACGAGAGAAGAGAAACGAAGAAGCGAAAGAGAGAGAGACCGAGAAAGGCGAAGTGACGGACAAGAACGGAGGAAGGAGGGGGAGGAGGAAGAGAGCGAAGAAAGGATGAATGTGGAAGAAAAAGAAGAAAAAGAAAATAAAGGAAAAAAAGAGGGGGGGGGAATTGAAGGAAAGAAATAAAATGTATGTAATATTTGTGAATGCAATTACAGTTATAAAATGTTTGCTATTTTACAAAATAATTTATTGCTTTATGATTTCCGTATAGCTATTACTCGTCAAGAGCACGGCGCGGGATGAGGAGCAGAGGAAGTTGGAGAGGAAGAGAATGGAGAGGAGGAGGAGGATGAAGAGGAGGAGGATGGAGAGGAAGAGGATGGAGAGGAAGAGGACAGAGACGAAGATGGGATATGGGGCGCACACGGCCTGGATCTACAGGCCATGTTTTTATTTTTAATTATTCATAAAATAAAGAAATATATTTACCATATAATGTGTATCCTATTTCTTTCTTACAAAATCTCACAATTTAGAGAGACAGAGAGAGAGAGAGAGAGAGAGAGAGAAAGAGAGAGAGAGAGAGAGAGAGAGAGAAAAAAGAGAGAGAGAGAGAGAGAGAGAGAGAGAGAGAGAGAGAGAGAGAGAGAGAGAGAGAGAGAGAGAGACATACAGACAGACAGAGAGAGACAAAAGGGAAGAATGCATAAGAAAAACGAGATTTCAGCGTTATATACTCGTGCGGTAATACTCGTTCTCGAAATAGCCTGTAGCAGCGCAGCAAGGCGTCCGACTGCTAATACGCTGGACCGGGTTCGTTTCCCGGTGCTTCCTTTTATTTATTTTTTTATTTTTTTTTATTTGTTATAATATATATAATAATTATTTAATTATTTCGAGAACGAAAGAGCATGTAAAAATAATTAAATTTGGAAGTGTGTGTGTAATCGAATGATATGAATAAAATTATTTTTTACATAACGTTAAGAGTTTAATAAGGGAGGTGAGGAGAAGGATAATAATTAGTAACTAATTTTCCCTTACACAAATATATTTAGTTATACGGTGTGATTAGTGGAGAATAATATTATCTTACACCTTATAACAAATAAATGTTCGTTTCAACTTTCACAATAAATTGAAAAAGTTATTGACGGGTCATATCGATTCTCTTTCTCATCCTCTTCGGAATCGTCTTGTGCCCAAAACGCGTGCGTTTCTGTATTATGTCGTGTTCGAATGTTATATAAAAAAATCAATAAATTTTGACTATAAATTGAATTATTTTTTACATGCTCTTTTGTTCTGGAAATAATTAAATAATTATTACTTTATAATAAAAATTAAACAAATAAAAAAAAATAAAAGGAAGCACCAGAAAACGAACTCGGGCCAGCGTCTTAGCAGGCAGACGCCCTACCGCGCTGCCACACACCATTTCGAGATTGAACGTTACCGCACGGGTATATATGGAACGCTGAAATCCTTTTTTGTTCATAACTGCAACGAATGCTTAGTATCAACTAATATCTTATCTATATACGCAGAGGTTCTCCCCTTGTAGACTATTAAAGTATCGTGCACATCTGCGCTTTTCGACGTGTACCCTCTTTTTCAGATCGCCGGGCCACGCCTAGAAAGCAATCTAGCAGCCTCGACGCATCAGAGTCAGAGCGAGAAGGAGGGAATGATATTCTCTCCCTCGCTCGCTCGCACGGCGCGCCGAACATAGCCGAGCGCGCATCGTCACGGAGACAGAGCATCTCTGCGTGCGTACGCTGTTGACATGTCACCGACATATTAAGAATTGTGCAGCGCGCCTCACGCCTGCAAAGCAATGAACTATAGGCGTGGATTGGCGTGGAAAGTGACATGTTGACAAGCCTATTTTGTCTCGTGCATGCTATTTTCTTATTATTCGCTCTGTACTTGTGCTCTAACTTTTAACGTATTCGTGAAACTCGTAAAATTGACTGAAAAGTAAGATTTGCATGCGGAAGGAACGTTTCCAGCTCCTTTCGATAGTCGTTAAATGGCTGTTTTCCCGTATGTTTAGGCTTTGTTTTATGGCTGTTTGTTTATTGTCGAAGGAAAAGGATAGTTTTCGGTCAATTTCGGAAGTGTTCTGAAACGATCTATAGTGATGTTTTATTGAAATGTCTTTTTATTTGAAAATGGCATGCACGACAAAATTTGGTGTTTTCCTCGTCTCGATAATAAGAATTCAATATGGCCGCGACCATCCAGGAGCCTTAATCCAGTAGAAAGTTTTTGTTAAACTCAGAGAGAGAGAGAGAGAGAGAGAGAGAGGAGCATGCTTGAAGAACTCAAGCAGCACTCTGTCCTTGTCTAGTCTTCGTGGTCGAACTGTATCTCATCCCTACTCCATCCTCCACACTCTCAATCGGTGTGGATCAGACAAAGATGACAGAGGAACTAGGGACCTCCCTAGTCTCTCTCATCCCGTTCTCTTACAATAATGCTGTTGTTCGGCAGCGTGCGTTTTATATATTGTATATATTTCATTGATACACAAGCGTGAGACTGACAATGAAAGGCAATATTTCCGATAAACCGCGCGCGCGTTATTATCGACCCAGCAGGTAAATCAGGCCGGTAAGTCAAGCCGGGAGGAAGATTTTTTTTTATTTCTTTCTATTATTATAGATGACTCATTGTCAGACCATGTAGAATTTCAGAAAAAGAAAGGTATTTGAGCCAAAGTGAAGGAACGAGAGCGAGAGAGCTTTAACGAAGAAGTGAAAGTGAGGGAACGTGTGCGAGGAAGCGAGAGCAAGAGAACGTGAGCGATAGAAAGAGATAAAGGATTTTGGAAAGAGAGAGCAAAATTATTTCTTGTAATTTTATCAATCTGATTTATTTGTGTTAAATTCATATTTAAGTAAATCAAATGTCAAAATAACACATTTTATATTAAATCGTAAGAGTAACATAAAAATAACGTAGTTTTTCGGACACCACGCATGAGCAGTCTAGCCACGACATACAAAAATGTTAAACTAACATGTTTCTTTATTTATATTTAACATTATACAAATGTCTGTGTCGTACATAAAATTTTCGTTTACATAATCATTAAACTTTTATTTATTTTGTGTTAAAGTTAAATTATAGACATACTTAATATTTGTGTCATAATTTTACATATTCACATTATGTTAAATTAACACAAAAATTTGAGTGGACCGTTTGGGGATATGTGAAATATGTTGAATTTAACAAAAATTTTTTTACTGTGTACGTATCGAACACGCTCATCATATCTATTCATTTATTTCGGCCATAGTGCATAGGTATACTTTGTCTAGCGCCAAGTTTTTTGCAGTAAATATTAGTTAATTTTAATTAAATATTACATAGATTTAAGTATCCTCTATATTAAATTGTATTATCTTTTGGTAGGTTTAAAAATGTTTAATTTTTTAGAACGTTTATCATATTTTCTTTTTTTATTTGGCGCATTTTTCTGATTTTAACACTTTTTTGAAAAACATTTTTTAGCATTTTTAAAATAATATAAAATGTTAAACAACACTTATTATTTACCTAAACATTCCTCTTACAAAAATTAACACCATTTATGTTGTAATGCGCAATTATTTATATTTTTGACTGGATATATTAAAACAATTTTGTACATATTAAATACATATTAAATTAATTTTTTAAGATATAGGTAAATGTAATAAGTGATACATAAATCATGTTCGTTATATAGAGTAATCGTTTGCTTCGTAGCGTACGACAATTACTTATTTTACAAATTCTTCTCAGTTGTTACTAGTAATATTGTTATTAATAACGTTATCAAGCAATATCCATAATTATACATATAAGTTATCGACTATAAGTAACAAATATATACTTTCAGCGAAATATCACAATATTGTATATTATATTTGACGTAACAAAATAAATTCTTTAATATTCTAAAGAAATCAACAATTTTTTTAAAATACATTATGCATAATGAGCGAATATTCATGTATCATACACGCAGAGAGAGATTTACGTGACATATACTTGTCTTTTTCTTGTTTTCTCGAAGCTCGGAATGCGATTCGACCTGATGGCAAGCAAGAATAACGGTAAGTGTTATTTGCAGAGAGTCAGAGACCATGTAATTTCAAGCAGCATCGCCTTGGGCAGGGCTCCTTTCTACGAGACTGCAATGTAGCCTCCGTCGATGGTGAGGATCGATTTCTAATTAAATCAGTATAGTGCTAAGCACGATTCTGTTTTCTCCGCATGAGATTTTAATTATCAATAGGAAAAATATCTAGTTGCAAAAGGCAGCATTAGCTTGGTTTTGATGTTATACGTATGTACATGGAAATTTGTATAATACACATTTTAAAGTCATATGTAATCCTCTTTCAAAACAAACATTTATTTATTGTATATAAATAATTATATCATCCATAATTAACCCTCCGTTTGTACCTACATATGGGTCTACGGTGTCCGAGCCAAAACAACATCTGCTCGTAACTGTAAAATTTGCAAGCCTACTAGAAAATATTATAAATAAACAATGTTTATAAAAATGACTATAAAATCGTCAACTACAATGTAGACAAGTGTTTCGTAAATTTTTCAGATTTTTTTAAATATATACTTTAAGGTAGGGAGAAATAGTGTCGAACGTGACAGACCCAGTGTACACTCCGAGGGTGCAAAAAATAAACGTACATACGGAGGGTTATTTTATACATTTTAATAACAAACTTTTTGCCACAAATTACAATTAAAATTTCGATTACGTTCTGTATAACGTGTGTATTTTTGTACGTCATTTTGCAGTTTTCGTCTGAAATGTCAAAATATAATAAAGAATACGTACTGTAAGACTATTATATACGATTTACTTCTCTGATGTACAACCAAATAATCTCCAAGTCAATTATTGTTATTACAGTTCCCGCGAAAAACAGTTAAATATGTTTTAAATATGGTTCATATTAGTCACTTATAATTTATATGAACAAAATTAAACTCAAATAAAAACCAAATATTGAACATAAAAGTAATTAAATTTAAATATGTTCCAAATATGGATGAAAATTAAATTTAAATAAGATCTTGCTATTGGATTTAACTTGTCCAGGCGCATGGATCATATTAATATTTAATAAGCATCTAAACAACCTGAGTTTAAATTTTATTTATATTTGGAACAAATAAGATTTTAATTAACACCCAAATTAAGTTTTTATTTAATTGAAAGTGTTTCCCATTGACCTATCATATATTCATATTTAATCAAAAATTGTAATGCATAAGATTTCAATACACCTGCGAGTTATGTTAGTCTTGCGTTGTAGTCTATTAGGTTATAGGTTCATTATTGAATCTATTTTTGTCATTATCAACCACAAATCTGTTTATTATGTTTTACTGTCTACATGTACATATAGAGTAAAGTACGGATAGACACTTTTCAACAACTCCTTCTGAAATTGATGTTATTAATGATATGCGGATGGTCTTATGCGCATTTGATAGAGTCATCTTTCATCTAAATTTGACCTAACAATCACTACCCTGATGTCACTAGCTAATGAACTAGAGCAAAAATTAGAAGGGTCCTAAATTGGGCATCTATCCCATTAGGGTGGTATAGATGCCCTTTGATGGGCGGATAGATGCCTTCAGCGGAAACAAATAAAACTAGCTTTGATATATTGAAAAAAATTTTATTATAAACTTGAAGAATCAACATAAAACATTTTTAAACTCTTAAACATTTCTTTGAACTCTATTTGCCTTCAGCGGAAACAGATAAAATTAACTTTGATATATTAAAAAAAATTTTATTACAAACTTGGAAAATCAACATAAGACATTTTTAAACTCTCAAACATTTTTTTTAACTCTATCCGCCTTCAGCGGAAACAAATGAAACTAGCTTCGATTTGTCGAAAACAATATTAAAAACTAGAAAAATCAACATAAGACATTTTTGAACTCTAAATAAAATTTTCTTATTTTATGCAATAAAATTATCTTGGAACCTAAGTTCTTTAAATTATTTTCTCTTTTTTTTCTCCCTTTATTCTCTTTTCTCCTACTTTTCTAACATAACGTCTCAGCATCTTGTGTAAAAATACTTTAATTTACTATCAAAATAGCTAGTGGGCAAAGGCATCTATCCGTACCAATACCGGGGGCGTCTATCCTCTTGGGTACGGATAGATGCACTACCTTGTTTTAAGAAAACTATTCAAAAGATAGGTTAAAACACGATTTAATTCAAACACTTGTTTGACATTTCACGCAGAAAAAAATGGTAGTATTTTTTAACCTGCTGGTTTTCTACCTACTCGATAGTTGCTTGTGACCGTGAAAATGTTTACAAGTATTATTTTCGTTATAAATTTCGGGAGCTCGCAACTAAGCGCGCGTACGGTCCTTTAATTTTTAGCAAGCTTTGTGACAAAGGTGTGGGAGGGAGTAAACACTATACGCAATAGTCGGGATTGCCGCAGTTAACTTCGTTTCGAAGCTACCTATAATGGGGCGACTATCCGTCCGGGGCATCTCTCCGTACTTTACCCTATTATAATTTCAGTTTTAGTTATGTAGGTCATTGACTTTTTCATCATTTTAAATATACATGTGTCGAAAAACACTAATATAATAAAAGAATATATAGATACCGCTCGTTTATTTAACAAATTGTAATTAATTGTATTCAACAATTGTAAGTACAAACAAAAACCAAGGAATAATCAAGACTAAAAGATACGAGCAAAAAAAAAAGGTGTTTATCACTTAAAACTTATCTACAATTATTTATTAAAGACAATAAATACACAATGACTCGTGAACGTTAATGTTTAATTAGTCTTCAACGCATAAGAAGCAAAGATAAAATTAATGTGTTAAAAATAATTCAAGTGCAAATGCATAAAAATAATAAATAAAAACAAAATTATTAAAAAATCAATATATCATCAAAACGAGATTTAAATAAGATTTATAAGAGGCTATGACAACCGTCAAGATATATTGTCATTTATGTAAAAATAAAATTATTTATTTAATCAGTAATAACATAAAAAAGGAGGATTCTTTCTTTCTTTTCTTTGCATTTCGTTATTTTTATCAGAAGTTTACTTATCTTCTTTTTGAAGTCAAGTTTCTTACTGATTGTGAGCATAATTTGATATATAATCTATTTCTTTATATTTAATATTTACTTATGTGATTCTTTCATAATTATTCAGAAAGAAATGTTTTGTGGCAAAAACTATGAAAAATTTATGCAAAATTATGTAAAAGAATTAGTTTATTGCCACTGCGTTAGTTATTGCTATAATGCATCAAAGTTCTTTTTATCAAGAAAGCATTCCGATTTGTGATTTAAGTTGTAATAGTATTGGCGTTACAAATAATGAGTTTAGTTTTGTACCACTGGATTTAAGCAAACCAATACAAACACAATAATAATTGTAATTTATAAACGTTTTTTTTTAAATTGTATCTTATAACTTATTCTCTGTTGATACCATATTCTCTAATCCCATTATGTTATCCTAATCAGCAGACGTTTTTTAAACGTTTAAAAAATATTTGAAAATCAGTTTCAAAATTCAAACACATATTAAAAAAATGTTTGAAAAACATATATTGCCTGTTGACTAGGACTGCAACATTTCGGCAAGCTACAACAGGGGCTGGATTCTTGAATTTATTCGCAAGAGAAACGTATGCGCAAATTCTACTCTTATAGAAAAGTTGCAAGTTGATTGGCTACTGCATGGCTTTTAGTCAATCAACTTGCAACTTTTCTATAAAAGCAGAATTTCCGCATACGCTTTTCTTGCAAATAAATTCAAGAATCCTGCCCTATGTACGCGCGCGCGCTGCCCCAGTGAGAACTCACACAGCACAAAACTAAACAGAAATTTTTAAGAAACGTTTCAAAGTTTCCAAAAGTTTCTAAGTAACACTAAAACGTCGATGGTACATCTGAAAAACATAACATAGAAACGTAACATTTAAAACGTTTACGCGATGTTTATGAAAGGTTTTTACATACAAGTCTGAAAGATGCTGAAATATTATACAGGGTGTCCAATTTTAATCGACCACCCCCAAAAACTTTTTTATTTGTGATTTTAGAAGAAAATGCTTCAGACAAAAGTTGTTTGGCTTGAAGGGGGACACATGATTCCGATGTAAGTCGTAGATGTCGCTGTTTTCAAGAAATTTTAAAGGCAACTAATTTCTTAAATAAAACTCCCCATTTTTTATTTTTTATTTTTGTAGCCTTTTTCGAGACGTTTTCACATTCGCCGCGTGTGATGCCGTTCGTCGAGAGTTGCACGGTTTTTGCGACGCGAGCGAGCAAGGTTATGGGGCCGTAATTTATCTGCGCATTGTTACTCCCTACGAGGTGAAAATAATAATGATTTGCGCCAAGTCCAAGGTGGCTCCACTTCGCTCCATCTCCCTACTTCGTTTAGAACTCTGCGCTGCGCTGCTCCTTGCAAATTTAATCGCCTACATTCGTCGAGTCCTTGAAGGACATATATCCTTCGATGACGAGTACGACTAGTCCAATTCCATGGTCGCGCTTTATTGGATCCGTTCCTCCCCGCTAGAAGATGTTCGTTCGCAACCGCGCTGCTCGAATACAAGAGAAGGTACTGACCTCAGCTTGGAACCACGTCGTCACAGGGTCTAACCCCGCGGATCATTGCTCCCATGGACTCTTTCCTCGCGAACTCGTGGCGAATTCGATGTGGTGGGAAGGCCTCTAGTGCCTTGTAAATTTCGAACCCCGGGCTGAACCTACCATTACTGCGGAATCTATTCCAAGCGAGGAAGAAAGGATCGTTTCTCTCGTCGCATTCGACTCGCCAAATCGCATATATTTCCTATTAGATCGATTTTCGTCGTTAGATAAGATTTGTAGAATAATCGCGTATAGCTTAAGATTTGTGAATAGTTTAAGTGCCAAGCCGGTTCCCGCGACCTTGGCCGTGGATCAACACAAGTTCCATTCCGCGTTGTTAGTTTTACTTAAACTTGTACAGTTAGAAGTTTTTCGCGATGAGATAGATCGACTTAGGAGAAGGAAAAGGACCCCCAAACATCTTCTCAAACTCCTTTTCTCGATCCTACGGGCGTTCTCAGGGTGGGCGGTAGGCTTGTACACTCGGTACTGCCTATCGACACCAAACACCCTGTCCTCTTACCCAATAAACACAGGCTCACTGAGTTTGTTATTGAACATGTATACCGTGCTCATCTACACCCAAGTAGACGCATGATGCAATACCTACTCGCTCAACAATTTTGGAGTACACCAAATTCTTGGAGTACCGCGCGATCAAACAAGTACTCTCGGGTTGCTATAAGTGCTTCCGAGCTAACCCGCATACTACCCAGCCCTTCATGGCGAATCTACTGGTCGAAAGAGTCAGTCAAGCCAAGCCATTCTCGGTAACGCGTAGATTTTTCCGGACCATTTATGATGACCACTTGTCAAGCTCGTGGAGTCTCGTCTTACAAGGTGTATGTATGCCTTTTTGTCTGCTTCGCGGTAAAAGCGATCCACTTAGAGATAGCCTTTTCGTTATTGACTGATTCCTTTCTCGCTGCGTTGCGACGCTTTGTGGCCCGACGCGGACGCTGCTCGCTATTATATAGCGACTGTGGCACTAATTTTGTGGGAGCCGCGCGGGAACTCGAGAATCACATGCACCTTGCGGCGGAACAAGAAAAAATAAAATGGTCGTTTAATCGTCCCTCCGCCCCATTTCGGGAGCCTGTGAAAGCCGGGAGTCAAATCGCTAAAAACCCACCTTCGGCGGGTGGTGGGGGATCAAATTCTCTCAATAGAGGAGTTCACTACGGTTCTCGCACAGATAGAGTCCGTCCTGAATTCCAGGCTCCTCTGCTTCATGAGCACCGATCCTTCCGATCTCGAGGTCCTCCGGGCTATTTTCTCACAATGGAGCCGCTCGTATCGGTCCTCAGTCTCGATTTAACTCCGCTACCTATAAATCATTCTAGTCGATGGCAGCTAGTTCAAAGGATCCACCAAGATTTTTGGAAGCGTTGGCACCATGAGTATCTCAATACTCTCAACAGCGTCCCATATGGTAGATCCAAACTAATCCACTGAGCGAGGGCTCGTTAGTCCTCATAAAGGACGAGAACGCGTCCCCTTTGCGGTGGAGGCGTGGACGAGTGGAGAAGCTCCACTCGGGTAGCGATGGCGTCCCGCGTGTCGCCACGGTGCGGGTGGCGGATGGTTCCGTATTGCGACCCCTGGTGTAACTCTGTCCTCTACCAATGGACGTTGCACCGGGGACCGCAAATTAGTAAAAAAAGAAAAATACAACATATTTTATTTTGGTGGGCGGGATGTTTGGCGCTCACCATGTAAATATTGTAGTGTTTAGTCGCGTTATTAATTAGTTAAATAGTTATTAGTGTCGCGTTTCCAATTAGTTAGTAATCATTATAGTTTAGTAGCAATTAGCATTAGTTTCATGTTACGCAAGTCGGTAACATAGTTTCCCTCCCGGTGATTCGCGCGAAACGTCGACGGATCGCGATCATTGATTTATTGATTTCCGCGCGACTCACCTATCGGTGCTGCCTGCCCGTGGATGGCATCCCCATTATCATGGGAAATTTGGTACTCGCTCGCGCCGCTCTTCGCAGGACCGCGAGCGGAAAACTACTTATCGTCAAGCCTTCGGCGAATACACACGATCATCGTTGAGACCTCGACTAACACGCATCTCTTGAAACTTCGACGAGTTCTAACGTCTCAAAGTCTTGCTTTACGAGTGCTTGTGTCTGCCTGTCTTGCTGCACGTCTGTCTGCCTGCCTAAATCTTTGCCTGCCTGCACGCATCTCCCGCTGTCACGGAGTGTCGCGCGGACGAGGGGAAGGACGAGACCAGCGGACTCCCCAGGAAGGCGCCGGGGCAACGACACGCTGAGTCGCTTATATTCGTTGCTTTCGTTCGTTATCATTTCTTGTTAGTTACCCTTTTTTGATAACATTGTCGCGAGGGGACTTGTACTTCCCTCTGGTCCTTCGAACCACCCAATTCACTAGAACTTTCGCGAATCCGGAAACGGTCTTACACCCCCCTTCCGAGCACATTTGAATTTAATTAAATTTGAATAAGATTCAGAAGTTATTAATTTCATATATGGTTTCAATAAAAATAAAATTTAAATTGAATATATTAGAACAAATTAAGAACTTCTCGTCGCCAGCCAATAATTAAAAACGTAGTAATTTTTAAAATCGACCCAACTGGCCATATTTATTAATATGATGTTATCTAGAATTTAGAATTTATGAATATATTAGCTAATAAAATCTTTTTTAAGCCAAATTAAATACGAATACTTTGATGATAAAATGATATCATAAGAAGTACGTATATATACTTTGTATACTACGAAACATATGTAGGAGTATACACGTCGATTAAGAATATACGACATGTATACATATGTTCGAGAGTTTTAATCGAAATGTATATCGCTATTTCTTCTTATATCCTTAATTAAGTTTTACATATACAGGGTGATTCAGAATAAGTATATTGTCCCGAAAATCTCACATTCTTGACGCGATTCTAAGACGATTTTTCCTCTACAAAAAATTTCCCCGAAGCTTAGGTTTTGAGTTAGCATTTTTTTAAATTTTTCAAATTTAAAAATTTTTTTATTTTTTTAAAAATAAAACCAGTAAAATTTATAAGCAGTACACCCGGAACTACGAGTTATTAAAGTAAATAATTACCATATAAAATTTCTTAATCGACGAAACTGGCAATCACTCCTGACAATCGTCAGGCCACTTTAGACCGAGATCCGGTCCTTTCCATCTAAACGCTTAAATTTAAGCAACTTAGATGGAGAAATTCCTTCACCCTTCCCTTAATTAAATCGATATCGATTTAATATTAAAATCACTGTAAAAACTTATTGCGAAAAATATTACCCCAGCCAGGGTTCGAACCTGGAATCTCCCGCATTCCGTTCGGGTGTCTTTACCAATTCGACTACCGGGGCATGTGGTAATATTTATCGCAATAGTACATCTAAACAATCATAAGATGGAACACCGATATTTACGTCGACGGTGTATATTCAAACACGATAAGATACATTTACTTCGCCAGTGTATAAATAACCATATAAAATTTCTTAATCGACGAAACTGGCAATCACTCCTGACAATCGTCAGGCCACTTTAGACCGAGATCCGGTCTTTTCCATCTAAACGCTTAAATTTAAGCAACTTAGATGGAGAAATTCCCTCACCCTTCCCTTAATTAAATCGATATCGATTTAATATTAAAATCACTGTAAAAACTTATTGCGAAAAATTTTACCCCAGCCAATTTTTCGCAATAAGTTTTTACAGTGATTTTAATATTAAATCGATATCGATTTAATTAAGGGAAGGGTGAGGGAATTTCTCTATCTAAGTTGCTTAAATTTAAGCGTTTAGATGGAAAGGACCGGATCTCGGTCTAAAGTGGCCTGACGATTGTCAGGAGTGATTGCCAGTTTCGTCGATTAAGAAATTTTATATGGTTATTTATACACTGGCGAAGTAAATGTATCTTATCGTGTTTGAATATACACCGTTGACGTAAATATCGGTGTTCCATCTTATGATTGTTTAGATGTACTATTGCGATAAATATTACCGCATGCCCCGGTAGTCGAATTGGTAAAGACACCCGAACGGAATGCGGGAGATTCCAGATTCGAACCCTGGCTGGGGTAATATTTTTCGCAATAAGTTTTTACAGTGATTTTAATATTAAATCGATATCGATTTAATTAAGGGAAGGGTGAGGGAATTTCTCCATCTAAGTTGCTTAAATTTAAGCGTTTAGATGGAAAGAACCGGATCTCGGTCTAAAGTGGCCTGACGATTGTCAGGAGTGATTGCCAGTTTCGTCGATTAAGAAATTTTATATGGTAAATAATTACCTTATCACATGTACAGGAGGTAGGCCTAGGCAAGGGCGGCGCGACTCACTGACATTCGCTGTCGCGAGCGCTTATCTGAGGCCAAGTGAGGCACCTGCTGCGATCAGCTGATTGTTGCACACTTCTTTTTCTCTCTCATTTACTCAATCACTCGTCACTTACTCACTCACGTTTCACTTCGTTCATCTCAAAGGAAGAACCGTAACACACGCTGCAGCGCAACTCACAACAAACGCGTTATCACGCCATGTATCATGAGACACGGTAACGGCCGATAGTGTCTCGCGCCAAGTACACGCGGAGCGAGACCACCCCGTAACTCTTTTACGCGACGTGACGAGTTGCGATTTACTTGGCAAGCAGTCGACCAATTTTGGTTATGTTATTGTTGTGTTGCACTCGGTGACCTCGGTGTGCACTCCGGTGTACTCCCTCCAGCTCTCCGCACGCAGAGCGAGTGCACACCGAGGTCACCGAGTGCAACACAACAATAACATAACCAAAAATCAGTCGACTGCTTGCCAAGTAAATCGCAACTCGTCACGTCGCGTAAAAAAGTTACGGGGTGGTCTCGCTCCGCGTGTACTTGGCGCGAGACACTATCGGCCGTTACCGTGTCTCTTGACACATGGCGTGATAACGCGTTTGTTGTGTGTTGCGCTGCCGCGTGTGTTACGGTTTTTCCTTCGAGATGAACAAAGTGAAACGTGAGTGAGTAAGTGACGAGTGATTGAGTAAATAAAAGAAAGAAAGAAGTGTGCAACAATCAGCTGATCGCAGCAGGTGCCTCACTTGGCCTCACATAAGCGCTCGCGACAGTAAATTTCAGTGAGTCGCGCCGCCTTTGCCTAGGCCTACCTCCTGTATATGTGATAAGGTAATGATTTACTTTAATAACTCGTAGTTCCGGGTATACTGCTTATAAATTTCACTGGTTTTATTTTAAAAAAATTAAAAAAATTTTTAAATTTTAAAAATTTTAAAAAATGCTAACTCAAAACCTAAGCTTCGGGAAAATTTTTTGTAGAGGAAAAATCGTCTTAGAATCGCGTCAAGAATGTGAGATTTTCGGGACAATATACTTATTCTGAATCACCCTGTAGAACAAATATGAGCCATATTAATGCAGTTATTCAGTATTAATTTAAATCAAATAAAATTTAAATGGAGATTTTATTAAGGTCCATATAAAGTTCATATTTAACTGTTTTTTGCAAGTTCGACTGTTCTCTCAAATTATTTTTTAAAGATGTTCGGGCGGTACAGGTATATTTTCCTTGTCAAAAGTTAAATTGCTTATGCACAATCAATTTCTAAAGTTAAATCACTTTTTAAATTTGACAACATTGCGTGACATTGACGTATTGAGCGTATGTAAGTATGTATGGAGCGTACTTTTCGGCTAACATAACCAAACCGAGAAATTTTTCGGAAACATTAAATTTAAAAAAACGAGTCTCCTAATAAAGCTAAAAATTGGTGTGGATAATTATATAGACTTACTTGTTCTGCTTGCAAAATTTCATATTTTTTTCATCATTTTTCACTGACAATGAGATATAATAATTTTTCCTCATTTTCCCTTAGACTACGTGTGATTTTATTATTTAATTTCTCAACAACAAGCTTTCTAAACCGCCTAAACCTTTGACAGAATTTTTTTTATGATGAAATCTACAGAATTAATTTGGATTCAAAGAGTTTTTATCATTTTAGTCGTAATGCCCGAACATCCTTAACTTCAATATAGAAAATTCTTTTTGCGCTTGCTGCATATGCAAAAACTACAATATAATTTACTTTATTCAAGAACGCGCATACACTAACAATTTCACTATAATCTTTTATGAGTATGTATAAGTATACAGGGTGCTTTTTAAAGACCGTCCACTAAGTACATAGCGCAATTCCTTATCAAACATTGAGTCGAAGAGTCCTGAGCTATTTTTTTCTATAATACTTATTATTAGTGAAACAGTAATTATTGAGCAAAGGCAATTCAATCAGCACACATGTCTTTTAGTCGGCCGTACGTCAGTAAGCCGCGCGCCTGGTAGTATGCGTAAGCACACACTACCAGACGCGCGATTTACTGACATACGCTCGGCTAAAAGATAGTGCTGATTGGATTGACTTAATTCAATAACTGCTTTATTAACCCTCCATGCGCATACGTTTTTCCGGTACCTTCTAAGTGTACACGTGGGTCTGTCACGTCCGACGTTATTTTTCTTACCTTAAAGTATTTTAAAAAATTTACAAAACACCTGTCTACATTGTAGTTGACAATTTTATAGTTATTTGGATAAACATCTTTTATTTAACATTTTATTTTTAATATTTTATTTTAACTTTGAATAAGAATGATGAAAAAAGATGTGGGTTTCTTTAAAAATTTGTTTTTTGTTTTATGCAGAAAAAAAATCTTTTTAAGGCTCCTGTTTACTCACTACAGGCATCTTGGATTGATGAAGCAAGAAAAATATTATGAAAATTCTTGCAATATACATTAAAATAAAAATGTTTTTTAATAAGATAGCGTTTGTAATCAATAGAGTAGAGTTGTAAAATATACCGAAAACACTTCTTTAATCCAAATATGTCGAATTGAATTGTGCTAATCAAGGACGAAAACAAGCCGTTTACAGCTGCCGAATTAAAATAAATATTTGTATTTACATATTAAATTATCACAAAATGGGAATCTTTGGTGTATTTTAACATTAAAACAATTTTTTTAAGTTTAAAAACACGTACTGCAGTAAAATGAAAAATAACGCTGTACATCGTAAGAATAATTTAGCTTTTTGGGAACGGGCACGATGATGTCAGCTGACCAATATGGCGGAACTGAACCGGCTCATAAACACGCGGAACATATGATATATGTGCTCACGACTTTTTCCGTTTTTGGTAAATATGCATATTAGGTCAAACCTCACCGATGGCCTTGACCTTGACATATGTTGTCAAGGTCACCCTCCTAAGTGACCTTCAGAAGGTTTTAGCTGGCGGTCATTGTTTATTAAAAAGTTATAAACAAAAAAAGTTTGAAAAATATAGCAGTTATTTTGAGTATTGAAAGGCATAAACGACCTTGACCTTGACATATGTTGTCAAGGTCACCCTTCTGAGTGACCTTCAGAAAGTTATAGCTGGCGGTCATTGTTTATTAAAAAGTTATAAACAAAAAAAAAATTGGTGGGGAAAATTATTTAAAGCAGTAAATTGTTGGTATATTAAAAATAAAGTTATTTAAAGCAGAGAATAGAGAGTATGTGCTTCAACTTACAAAGCACATACTTGTAAAGCGCGCCACTAACCTATAGGTTTTGTCAATAACCAACTATTATCTGCTTTAACAAAGCTTTAACATGCTTTTGCCATGATTAAAGCAGAGAATACTTGTATTCACACTTTCTAATACATAAAATTGTGTATATACTTTTCAATATACCAACTATTCTCTGCTTTAAATAACTTTCCTTTCAATATACCAACAATTCACTGCTTTAAATAATTTTCCCCACCAAATTTTTTTTGTTTATAACTTTTTAATAAACAATGACCGCCAGCTAAAACCTTCTGAAGGTCACTCAGGAGGATGACCTTGACAACATATGTCAAGGTCAAGGTCGTTTATGCCTTTCAATACTTAAAATAACTGCTATATTTTCAATTTTCTTTTTGTTAATAACTTTTTAACGAACAATGACCGCCGGCTAAAACATTCTGAATGTCACTCAGGAGGGTGACCTTGACAACATATGTCAATGTCAAGGTCATCGGTGAGGTTTGACCTAATATGCATATTTACCCCGTTTTTTAAACACCTATTTTCAGCTCTATAAATAAAACTAATCTCTGTTCTTTTATTTATTAATATATACAATACGTGGTATATTAATATATACCATGTTTACTTAATAACACTCTTTCAACAAGAATTTCAAACACACTTATATTAGGATGTGCATTAAAATAATTTGAACTAGAAATCGCAAGAAGTTTAAGAGCTCTTGATTGATGGATTAATAACTATACACTGCGTGATTAGAGAGTCGAAATATTATGTAAATCTCCAAAGTTATGTTACATTCTTGAGATCACTTGCATGCACGCACGCACACGCACACACGTTCGCACATAATTATAAGGCATGCATATTTTTAACTTTTTCTAATGTTTTTTCAAAGAAAAAATATTTAAAAATGTAAATCTAAAGGGTTTTGGGTAAAAATTATCTTTTTCAAATCTCGCTATAAAAAATACTTTTCACAAACAATATGTAGGAGAGACCAAGGATAAAAGTAACGCGGGACAAACGTAACAAACGCGATTACTAAGAAAATAACATTTATGTACGAATCTGCCCGCAATTATATAACACAACGACACGTACCGGCACCGGCACGACAAAACTTAGGTCAATTTACACTATACGATACGGACCGTTACGTTCCGGCAACAACACGTACCGGCATCGGCATGACAAAATATAGCGTATGTTCAGACTGCTCCGGCAACCGTCCGACGCCGTCCGTCAGTTGACGTTTAGCAATCATGATGGATAAATCACTCAGCGATTATGAATTGGCTCTTATAGCTTTACTGTTAGATGAAGACGAAACTAAAGTCAAAAGAACAAAGAAAAGACGTCGAAAATAGGTACATCTTATATTTTAAAAAAGAAAACTTGAAGGAGTATTGGACATTGTTCAAAGATTTATTAAAATATGACAACAAGTTTTATCAATACTTTAGAATGCCACAGATAAAGCCAAAAAAGTGTGCAAGTAGAAACTTGCACATTGCTTTCTCATAGTTTTTAAGTGAGCAAGTAGAAACTTGCACATTGCTTTCTCATAGTTTTTATGTGAGCAAGTAGAAACTTGTACATTGCTTTCTCATAGTTTTTAAGTGAACAAGTAGAAACTTGCACATTGCTTTCTCATAGTTTTTAAGTATACAAATTAGAAACTTGTACATTACTTCCTCACAATTTTTAAGTATGCAAATTATAAATTTGCACATTGCTTAATCAACATTTTATTTTGCTCATAAAGCTTCCTGTATGAAGAAGCCAAAAAACAAAGAAAAAAAATAAAAAATGTGCACATCAAATATTATTTAAAAAAAAGAACTTGAAGGAGAGCATTGGACATTGTCCAAGGCTTACTGAAATATGACGACAAACTTTACCAGTATTTTAGAGTACTGCAATGCAAATTTTATAGCTTGATAAAATTAATTAAACCTATTTTGGACGGCTTTTCTCATATAAAGGACTTAACATTTTCAATTAATTTTTCTTAGTTCATCTTTTGCTGTGTCCGTTCTCTATCGTTTACTAATTTCACAATGGCAGATCAGCACCGACACGGACCGACACGGACCGTCAAAATATTCTTTACAAGAATGTCAGTCGGTATCGGTCTGTGCTGGTCCGTGCCGGTCCGTGTCGGTGCCGGTTAGTGTGGACACTCTCATTTAAAACGCATGTTTTAAAGTTTTGTCGTGCCGGTGCCGGTACGTGTCGTTGCCGGAACGTGACGGTCTGTGTCGTATAGTGAAAATAGATCTTTTGCAAGAATGTCGGTCGGTGTCGGTCAGTGTCAGTGCCAGTTAGTGTGAACACTCTCATTTAAAGCACATCTTTTAAAGTTTTGTCGTGCCGGTGCCGGTACGTGTCGTTGTCGGAACGTGACGGTCCGTGTCGTATAGTGTAAATCGACCAGTCGTCTCTTCCGAAAGACGGAGCCCAGTTTCTCCCCATGAGAATCCCCTCTCTATCTTTCATACGGAAGGTGCAGTTTGAAATAAAAAAATTTCTGTGATCAGGTGTATTCGATCCCGTTTTCTCGTGGTTACGAGTCTGGCGCTCTACCACTAAACCACACTTTCACTGCCACTCATTAATGATTAAATAATCTATAATAATAGTTATATTACATATATCAAGAGACGCGGTAGCGTCTCGCGCCAAGTATATATTTTTATTTACATTACTTTTAATAAGATACATAAGTGATATATCCTTCATTGCATTTATACATCCTTCGTAATGAGCGAGACGCTACAGCGTATCATTTACAGGAAGGAGAACGCTGCTCCAGAAACAAACCATTGAATTTTTTTAATAAGTCAATATTATCAAAAGATTTAAATATTGGAGAAGAATATGGATTTTTCTAATAACATTGATGCACATATATGCACTTGATGCATAGATATGCCCGCATTTTTCTGCCCGATTTATGTCATTCAGATACGTCGTCGTCGTCGTCTTCACTAAAAAGTGTTGTCAGTTTGGCCTACCGTGCCGCTAGATGACTTTTGTTACGAGTAAATCCCGTATTAGACTGGATTGGGATTGAGATTAGATTGAAATTTGACCAACCAGAGTAAAGTTCACAAAACTTGAGATTAGTTATCTTTATTCTGATTGGTTAAATTTCAATCCAATCTCAATCTTAATCCGTAGTCTGATAAGGGCTTAAGTGAGAGCCGTGCTAGTGCTAGGCGGCAAAGTTTACTGGGTTCAAGATTTCGATTATGAGTTATCAGATTTGTACGTGGGATGGCATGACTCGTATTTTGGTACAGTTTCGGGGTTCATTAATTGATTGAGTTGTATATTTTGCCAATATGCCATAATATTTTTTACAAAAACCAATAAACAAATTTATTTATAATAATAATTGGGTTCCGGGGTTGAACCTCCTGTGGCCTATATAGGGTTCAAAGGGGTATCTAAAAACAATTTTTTAACGAAAAGAGGGGAAGAAGTGGTGGACGATGGTTGGTGTCTGAGGACGAGTTGTAGTTCTCGCGGGGGTCGTTTCACAGGGATTAATACCAGCCCCTCACCTTTTACTTTTACCCCTTTTTTAAAGAAAGGGTTATAAGGTTGAATTTTAGTTAAGGCTTATAACGACCTGCCTTTCGGCTGTAATTTGATCGAACGCGGACTAGCTCGCCGGGCCAGGTGTTCGATATAGGAGGTCAGAGATGAATAACATACGCCGATTATGCAAGAGGTCTTAACTTAAATGCTACTTTATTATAACTAAAGATATATACACTTAAATCTATAGCGGTACGGACGGAACGAAATATATACATACGGTTACGCGGCGGGTCGGACATTTTACCGGACTGGACGGCGCAGATACATACAATATAATTCCAGCTGTCGGAACGGAAACATATACAGGTACGCGGCGAACCGGTCATCTGGTCGGTTTGGGCGGCGCGAATATATATACAATCGGTACGGTTCGGATCGTCACGGACATTTCATCTATCGGCCCGGACGTTTAAATCGACAGGTACGCGTGGATCATCACGATACGGCACGCGGGATCGGAGCGGTCGCGGTAGCGACGTCTCGTTTTATCGGTACGGTACGACGCGGTCATCTATCGGACGGACCGGACGTTTAATTCCGACGCGCGAATCATTAGCGGGCCGGCCGTTTGGTTCGGGAATCCGGGGCTCCGGTGACAAGACTACTTGTCACGAGGCCGAGATCCCTCGACCCCGTTTTACCGTTGCGACCGGGACGGGAGTTCGGGTGGCTACCAAGATTGCTTGGTCGAGGCCCAGATCTCTGGACCCCGTTTGAGTGCCACCCTAGGAGGTGTGGAGCACGCTCCCAGCAATCCGGATCGGATGTTGGCCGGGAAGCGAGTCGTCGTTTTCGGCTCGGTAGCCCGGTTTTATACCCCGGCGGCGTTCAGTGGGGATTGTCGGCGTTGCGCGCGCGTCGGGGTAACCCGGAGCGGGGCAAGATCGTGGTCTCGGGCCCACAGCGCTCGGCGGCGGTCGGGCTTTTCCGGCGGCCCGATATCGCAAGCTTAGACTATACGGCCGTCGGCAGATTAAAAACGATGCCCTAAATGGCGTATCGTTACAGGCTTAATTTATACGTATTATTAATGTAACAAAAACACCACAAAAATCCTAAAAAAAAGACATTAAAAATATAAAAAAGACAAGTATATTTTATAGTGTTTTTGTGCAAAATTATTTTATAAATGATACTAACAATAAGCATAAGAAAAAAATATTTATAAAAAAAAAAAAAGTTAAACCAAGTAATACGTTATTTATTTCGCCAGTGATAATTAACAATTAACAAGTTAAACATTTTTTAATCGACTTTAACTGGCAATATTCAATCCGAGATAAACGTTGAAAAACTGCGAGCCGACCAGATTTGTCAGATTTACACAGTATGTTTCAGATCAAATCGAGACGATGAATTCGACCATTGATTTTGGTCAATTTAAATAATTTTAATTTTTATTGCGAAAAATATTACCCCAGGCAGGGTTCGAACCTGGAACCTCCCGCATTCCGTTCGGGCGTCGTAACCAATTCGACTACCGGGGCATGTCGTAATATTTATAGCAATAACACATATTAAGATGACATTTAAACCATAATAAGATGGAACACCGATATTTCGTCAAAGGTGTAGCTATAATACGTTATTTATTTCGCCAGTGATAATTAACAATTAACAAGTTAAAAATTTTTTAATCGACTTTAACTGGCATAATTCAATCATCTTACCGAGATAAACGTTGAAAAACTACGAGCCAAAATTAAAACTATTTAAATTGACCAAAATCCATGGTCGAATTCATCGTCTCGATTTGATCTGAAACATACTGTGTAAATCTGACAAATCTGGTCGGCTCGCAGTTTTTCAACGTTTATCTCGGGAAGATGATTAAATATTGCCAGTTAAAGTCGATTAAAAAATTTTTAACTTGTTAAAAAAATTAAATTAAAAAAATATCGTGGCTTCTAATTATTTTGCTATATAATACGATATTATTATGTGTTTTTAAATATAATTATAAAGTAATATTGTAAAGTAAATACATATATAATTATTTTGCAATATTATCAATACGATATTATTATAGGTATGTGTATTCAAATGTAATTACAAAGTAAGTATATATTATTACTGCAACAAAGATACTTAGCAAAAACTTATGAAATCTGCCTAAAAAAAGAAATTAAGAACGTAAAAAGAATGCCAAGTATTTGCCATATATTTTACGCAAAATAATTTTTTAAATAATACTAGACAAAAAATAGAATATTTATTTAAAAAACACAAAGAAATTAACCCTCGGAGAACACACAGGGTCAATTTGACCCTTACCTCGAGTTTTATCATAATATTTTGAAAGCATTTTAAAAATGAAAATTTTTAGCCAGAAATATTAAAAATAAAAAAAATAAAATTTTGCCGTAAATTACGTTTTTTTTCAAAAAAATAATTTTTTTTGAATTTTTTTAAATATGTAAATAATTCCAACGGCACTTTTTATTTATATCAATTGATTTAACAATGTTCCAAGTACATCTGGAAATTTTTCAAGCTGATCGCACTCGTCAATTTAAAATGGTGGACGATCAAAGTGTGTGTAGGGTCAGATTGACCCAGTGTTCTCCGTGAATGAAAAAATAGGTGTGTTCTCCGAGGGTTAAATATTATTAAAAAGAAGTGAAATCAAAGTATTATTCCAAGTATATTTATCAGAGTAGGCGCCAAGTACACGCGTGGTGCATGTACCTTGAAAAAAACCTATCAAAGGACACGGTAGTGTCTCGCGCCAAGTACGCGCAGAGCGAGACCGCCCCGTGACTCTAATGCTAAGACTCCATATATGCGGTGAGCTCCGGCAAACGCATGCGGAAGGCGACTCCATATACGCGGCAGAGCCTAGTGCCACGCCACGTACGTCGTGATATACATATATAAAAACAACAGTTGTATAACCTAAAATAAACGAATACACAATATTTTTTCTTTTTGAAGTAAATTCTTTGAATTATACACTTCATAAATATAGGACTTAACCCACAAAGTCAGCTGTAAACATTGAATAGTTTTCGCGCCTTCCGAAAACGTCCGATGGTTCTCTACTCTAGCCGAATGACGTGCGGTAGTGCGGAAAAATTAAAACATTTTGATCTTAACACAGTGCGGTGCGGCATGCCGGAGCTTGCCGGAACCTGACCTGCGCCTGGCTCCTGATTGGTCACCGCAGCATTTGCCGGAGCTCACCGTATATATGAAGTCTAAACATTATAGCATAAAGCTGCTCTAATGAAATAGCGCCGCATAACGTCAAGAATGTGAAAGGGACAAGAAACTAAACTACTAGCGCTGTGGCGAACATAGCAAACGTAGGACGACGTCGACGTATCTTAATTGTAAATTTTCAGGTTCGGACTTTTGCTCGCAATATCTCCGCTCGTAGGGCACGTAGTGGAAAAATAAAAACACTTTTACTATATAAAATTGGTCCAAGCTATACAATAAGCCTAGTTAGAACTTGATCCGTTCCATGGTTATCGAGATCTCAAAATCTCGAGTATTCGCAACTCGTCGCGTCACGTAACGTAAAAGAGTCACGGGGCGGTCTCGCTCCGCGCGTACTTGGCGCGAGACACTACCGTGTCTCTTGATAAGCCAATCACAGTATTGTTTTACAAAGTTTCCCAGTCATCCAAGTCTGCTAACAGCAGAATCACACAGCAGATCCATAGCAATCTATGGTCGGTATTCATAGTCGGATCTTATATTTAAGACCGTCTTAAGTGCAATCTTAAGATGTCATGAACCAATCACAGAGCCGTTTTAGCGTCTGAAGACATTACTTAAGACGGTCTTGAAATAAGATTCGACTATGAATACCGGCCTATGTCGGCATTAAGGATATATTGGAGGTACAATCCCTGCTAAAAGTTAAACTTTCAATAAAAAATTACTAAAATGAAGATTTTGCATGTATGTCAAACTCAAAATTTTTTATATGTTAGAAAGGATTACCGTAAACAGTAAATATCTTTAAAATAATAGTTTTCTTGTCACTTATTAATTAATTAATTAATGTTTTAAAATATTTTGTTAACAAACTTTACTATACATATATTATCTACTAACATTCTGCCAATAGCATTGTATATGCCAAATCCTGTATCAAATCTGTAGTT
Organism: Leptothorax acervorum; assembly: GCA_035220615.1. Classification (NCBI taxonomy): domain Eukaryota; kingdom Metazoa; phylum Arthropoda; class Insecta; order Hymenoptera; family Formicidae; genus Leptothorax; species Leptothorax acervorum. Next base: position 201,671 of record JASTWQ010000272.1, on the reverse strand, counting down.
TTCTTTCAACAAAATTTATTTATAGCAAACACTTTGCATATTGTGTTCTCGACAAACTTGACTTTGTCTAATATATTTATATTTTGTGTTTTAATTTCTTAAATAATTTATATATTTATACAAATTACCTGATATATTTATATTTTGTGTTTTAATTTTCTTAATAATTTATTAAATTTATACGAACCACATACATTTAAGGATGTCAAGCTGTCAGACATAATTTTAAGTTATAATAAAAATATTTACATTTAATTTTATCAAAGATATTGTTAGAGCAGAATAGTTATGAGAAACGGAGCGGGAGAGAAACGGGTTCGTTCACTTGAATTTTGTCTTTTATGAATGCTTTATTCGATACAAAATTTATAGCGCGTGTTAGCTCACAGATTTCTTCCATGCGACTGACTAGTTGCACGGCGAGATCAACCCGCTCGAGTTTCCGTGCGCGCACATACCAACAGGGATAGGCCCGGCGCTCGTCTCGATTCTCGCTTGTATGGACATATTGATAAACATAATCGATGTACAATCGTGCGCATCACGAGATAACAGGAAACGCGATTAACAATTATTCTTAACACTACCGCCGTTTGAGCGTTTCGCATTAATCGACAACATATTTAACTTCTCGCAAATTCTCTTGAAACGATGTCTCGGCAAAGCCTTTGTAAAAACATCTGCGCGCTGATCTTTGGATGGAACATATTCCACGACTATATCTCGACTGTCAGCCTTTTCTCTCACGAAATGATAATAGATGTCTATGTGTTTTGTACGCTTGTGATATATGGGATTCTTAACTAGCTGTATTGCGCTCTGATTATCAACGAACAAAGTAGTTTCTTTCTCACATGGACATCCAACATCCGACAGTAGCTTCCGCAACCAAATCGACTCTCGCGCCGCTGCTGATGCAGCCACATATTCTGCCTGTGTTGTGCTCAGAGTTACAGATTTCTGTCTCTGCGAAGACCATGAAATTGCTCCGTTGGCTAGACAGAAAACATAACCAGTAGTCGACCTTCGTGTTTCCACATCGCCTGCGTAGTCGGCATCAGAGAAACCGATCAACTCAGGCTCGCTACCGCCGTTTCTGTACTCTATACCGTAGTATACAGCAGTACCTTTGAGATACGCGAAGATTCTTTTTACAGCGCGCCAGTGCTCGAAGTTATGTCTGCTTAAAAACTTCCTAACCGAATTCATCGCGTATGCTATGTCTGGTCGCGATACTGCTGCTAGAAATACTAGAGAACCCACTGCTTCTCGATAGAGCACACTATTTGCATTTTCATCGTTTATCTCAGACGGAGATAGAACTACGTGTGGATCAGCCGGCACGCTTACAGTTTTCGCGTCAACTATTCGAAATTTTTCGATTATTTTCCTCGTGTACGCGCTAAAAGTATCAATCAACCGCTTAGAAATAAATTCTAGTCTTTCTAGTTTTCGCTGCGACCAAGCCGTCGTCAACAAATAAGGCTAAATTAAATATACTACTTCACCTTCGAACTGCCCGACAAACACGCATTTGTTGGCTTCGCACTCTTCAAACTTGAACTCGTTTAGGAACTTCGTGAACTTTTGTTCCAACATCTCAGGGCCTGTTTTAGACCGTACAGAGGTCTCTCGAGTTTGCACACTGCAACACTCACGCTTCCTCTTGTATCTTCTCCGACGTCGAGTCTTTCCGGTACCTCCATGTAGATTATCTCGTCCAACTTCCCGTATAAAAAGGCTGTCTGTACGTCAAACTGCATCAGCTCGCGATCTTCCATGGCGACTATCGCTAAAAACACTCGCAGCGAGTCGTACCTGACTACCGGAGTAGTCGATTCCTTTGTGCTGCAAGAAGCCTCTTGCGCACAATCGAGCTTTGAATTGATGTGATCCTCCTTCTGCGTCGGTCTTCACTCGAAAAACCCATTTAGAGTCGACCGTCTTTATATTTGAAGTTTCCGGCACGAGTGTTCATGTGTGCCTTTAGCTCGTTTTCTATAGCATTTACCGACTGCGCGGCTGCTGTGCTATCCATTGCTTCCTTATATGAATTGGGACTCATATACTCGGCTACGTCCGCGTTGTATCTCATCGAAGTTTTACTTTTCGACCGATCTCTGAGTGCGTGCGGAGTAACTGGAGGGTTTGCTGCTACCGGTACTGCAGTGTCCGCCCTCGCAGCAGCTGCGCCTCCTGGTGCCTCCTCCTCTTCTTCGCTCTCACTCTGGCTCTCTTCATCCTGCCCCTTCCCGGTTTCCGGAAGCACTATCTCGTCTTCTTCGCTTTCATCTTGCGGTTCCATCTTTGTAGACACTTTGCCGATTCGTTTGTTGAAAACGACATACCTCGTTTCACTCACCTTTTTCGTCACGGAATCGTACAGTCGGTAAATCGCGGAGTTGTCTTTGTAACCCACGAAGATTACCTTCCGCGCACGAGCGTCGAGTTTCTGCGTGAACTGTTTTGGAATGTGCACGAACGCCTCCGAACCAAAGATTCGCAAGTGACTTACAGAAACCCACGGAGGTGTCCCACTCTGATCTTGATGAGCTTTATATATGTTGTTGTGTAGACAAAAATAAAAGATACGTCTTTTTTTATACGTGCCCATACGCATGTTTAGAGGGTAAACACCCCTTCGGAAAAAATCGATTTTTCTCTTTCGGGCCGAATATCTCCGAAACTATAAAAGATAGAAAAGTTTTCAAAAATCTAAATTAAATGGCTTCAAAAGTACTTTGAAGTAATAAAAAAATATTTTTTTTGTTTCTTTTATTTTTTAACATACCCCCGCCACCAATACATTTTTTTCAAAATTTTAAAATTTTTTTATCACTAAATAAGAGGTTGTTTTTTTACGAATTCAACCATGTGTGCTAAAGTTATGTTACGATAAACCATTTTTGAGAAATAATTATAAACGCCTCTGTACACACTTTATCCGTGTCCGCCTTTGCGCTCGATTCTTCATGCAACGCGTTCTGTTTGCATTTTCGCGTACTTACACCTAATAGAAGATGGCTAATACATTTGGAAAACATTCTACGTAATCATGGAAGTTTTTATCGTGTTCTAGAGTCTAGACCACGGTCTTACACGCAGGTCTGGAAACTCTAGTAGTGGGGGATGGTCGTCTTAACGAGGAAGAATTTAACTCACGGCTTTGTCACCATGCTTCGCTGTCATCGAAAAGGATAGATGGTAACCACAACAACAACGTAGTAACATAATTTTTAATTATAATGGCTATATTCCGATATTTACTGTCAGAAACTGTCAGTACTGAAAATCTATAGTATACGTGATGTAAAATATAGAAATATATTGATTTTCAGTAAGGGAGACCGGGGCTAACTCGACACGATTTTTTCAAAAGCAATTTTCAACAACTAATTAAAATTTTCAAGCAAATTCAATGGTACACATTTAAAGAGTGTTCCTTTAGGTACAAAATTGTATAAGGAAGTTTTGCTGTACGTCGCTTTGTTTTGCCCCCAGGAGAGGAAAAGTGACGCGAAGAAAAATTTTCAAATTGAAAAATGCCGGGGCAAACTCGACACTTTGTCTAATCAATACAATTTGATCTAAAACTAATTTTTTCATTGTCTAAAAATAAAATACGTTGTTTATCATGTATTTAGAAAGCACAAAAATTCGGAATAAAGCAAAACAATCATTGGAAATAATGAGAAAAAAATTTGTTGAACTTTCAATTATCTTCCTCTGAACTCATGTCTGAAAAACAATTAAAGCGGAGTCTACAATGAAAATTTAAGGCGTAAAATTTAAGTTTTAAGCCTTAAACCGTAAGAAATTGACAAATCACAGTCAAATATGAGAAGAATACCCGACTGTGATTTGTCAATTTCTTACGGTTTAAGGCTTAAAGCTTAAATTTTACGTCTTAAATTCTCATTGTAGACTCCGCTTAATGCAGGTAAACTCGCGATCGGCCATGCGTGCAATGTTGTCATGAGTCATGATAAACGACAATTTGTCTTGACACCCCGAATATTTCTGCAGCATGTTTGATCTTTATTTTTTCCTTTTTACGGCAAGTACAGCTTCTTTCATTATTTCCTTATCTATCACTGGTCTTTTTCTATTGTATGTACAAACTATTTTGCTGCAAGCCAAAAGCAAATGACTTATTTACAACGCTTTATCGAAATATATTAGTGTCGACTTTGCCCCGGTGGCGTGGTGTCGACTTTGCCCCAAACGTCGTTTTTCACTTTTGTCACTCCAAAAACATATAAATTTTGAAAATATGCAAAAACTATTATCGGATTTGTATAGAGCATCGAATTTCCTATCAAAATCACTTAATGGTAGATTTATAAGAGTAAAGCTCGATCAAAGAGTAGAAATTTTCGAGAGATCAGAAAAATTACTTTTTACCATCGAAAACGCTTATGTCGCACTAAGAGTTACACCATAACTCAGAATGTCACCAAATTCCGTTCACAACGCTGGCATATAAAGACGCATTTACCATAGGAAAGGCAAGTTTCTACGATAGATTTAAATAGGCAAAAAGCCTAGTGACAAGTTTGCCCCGGTGTCGAGTTAGCCCCGGTCTCCCCTACTGACAGTTAATATCGGAATGCAGCCATAACATAACGTTTTAATTAAATTATATATTTTAATTATATAAAAAATTAAAAAATATAAATAACGGCAGCGCATTTTTTGGGATGACGCGTGGCTCCGTGGCTATGCGACTGATTTATATATATGCCAGAAATATAAATCTCTAAAAGTAAAACAGTCAACTTCTAAAGTCTTGAAAAAATAGATTTATTTAAAAAGTGGCAAGAGAGAGTAGCAATATAAAAGTAAAATCGTCCCATTACGTGTGTGAGAAAACTTTGAAGAACGATACATCAACAGACAGCGTAGTCAGGGAACCACGCATCATCCCCAAAAATGCTGCCGTTATTTATATTTTTTTATATAATTAAAATATATATAATTGAAACGTTATGTTATATTATAATTGAATTTATATAATTAAAATTGTTACTACATGGTTATCGTGGTTACCGTCTACCCTTTACGATGGCAGCGAAGCATGGTGACAACGCCGTGAGCTAAATTCTTCCTCGCTATGACGACTATCCCCCACCACCAAAATCGGCATGAGTTTCCAGACCTGTATGTAGGACCGTGGTCTAGACATAACAACTGAATCATAGATTGTAAATAATGTAAATCAAATCATGCGCGACGCATATCAAATGTGTATATGTTTCTAATTTGAGACATCACAAGGTGACATATATATCGAATAAATCCTTAAGGACTCTCAAAAATTCAAATACAATATAATTGTCCATGAGAGTCAAACGCGGTACTTGGTGCGTATTTTTTAATCATAACTGATTAAATTTCGAGATACAAGATCCGGTATTGCGTAAGTTTCCAACATATTAACTGCGCGCCGATTATTTGTCGGACTTTAAACACAGCTATCATTGGAACATTAAAAATTCCCTGTCCCTTCCCTAATTAAATCAATATCGATTTAATATTAAAATCACTGTAAAAGAACTTATTGCGAAAAATATGCGAAAACCCTGGCTGGGGTAATATTTTTCGCAATAAGTTCTTTTACAGTGATTTTAATATTAAATCGATATTGATTTAATTAGGGAAGGGACAGGGAATTTTTAATGTTCCAATGATAGCTGTGTTTAAAGTCCGACAAATAATCGGCGCGCAGTTAACATGTTTGAAACTTACGCAATACCGGATCTTGTATCTCAAAATTTAATCAGTTATGATTAAGAAATACGCACCAAGTACCGCGTTTGACTCTCATGGACAATTATATTGTATTTGAATTTTTGAGAGTCCTTAAGGATTTATTCGATATATAAGTCACCTTGTGATGTCTCAAATTAGAAACATACACATTTGATATGCGTCGCGCATGATTTGATTTACATTATTTACAATCTATGATTCAGTTGTTATGTCTAGACTCTAGAACACGATAAAAACTTCCATGATTACGTAGAATGTTTTCCAAATGTATTAGCCATCTTCTATTAGGTGTAAGTACGCGAAGATGCAAACAGAACGCGTTGCATGAAAAATCGAGCGCATAGGCGGACACGGATAAAGTGTGTACAGAGGCGTTTATAATTATTTCTCAAAAATGGTTTATCGTAACATAACTTTATCATACATGGTTGAATTCGTAAAAAAACAGCCTCTTATTTGGTGATACAAAAATTTTAAAATTTTGAAAAAAATGTATTGGTGGCGGAGGTATGTTAAAAAATAAAAGAAATAAAAAAAATATTTTGTTATTATTTCAAAGTACTTTTGAAGCCATTTAATTTACATTTTTGAAAACTTTTCTATCTTTTATAGTTTCGGAGATATTCGGCCCGAAAGAGAAAAATCGATTTTTTCCGAAGGGACTGTTCACCCTCTAAACATGCGTATGGGCACGTATAAAAAAAGACGTATCTCTTATTTTTGTCTACACAACAACATATATAAAGCTCATCAAGATCAGAGTGGGACACCTCCGTGGGTTTCCTTGTTAGATCTGGAGTCTTCCCCACCCACATCTCGTACGGTGTAACTCTGTCACTCGACCACACGGTTCTGTTCAGAACATAAATCGCGCAGCTTACTGCCTCTGCCCATAGATTTAAAGGCAAACTCTTCGCGTGAATCATTGTACGCGCACTTTCGACGATTGTACGGTTACCTAGCTCGGCTTTCCCCCGTTTTTCTCCGGGGTGTAAGGCGCGGTTGTCTGCCGTTTTATACCGTGCGACGCGAGATATTCGTCCATTTATTTATTACAAAATTCGTGGCCGTTGTCCGATCTCAGAATTTTAATTGAGCGCCCGAATTTGTTAGATATCATCTTCTCAAAAATTCTAAACTTTTCGTACACTTGAGATTTCTGTCTTAGAAAATATACGTGTCTATAACCACTCGCATCGTCTTTGAATGTTAGGAAGTATTTCGATCCATTCGGTGATTCTACGGACATTGGCTCACACCCGTCCGTGTGTATTATCTCGCCGGGCTCCGTTTTCACTTTCTCCGAGTTCTTCTTAAACGGCAGTCCCCAGCTGGCACAGTTCGCAGAAAAAATCAGCTTTATCAGAGAGCGATACTCCACTCACCAAACCCGTTTTCGCTAGCTCACGTATCGCGCGTTTGCCCACGTGCCCCAGCCGTTCGTGCCATACACTCAGATTTGTTGTCGCGACATTCGCCTCCTCGACACTTCCCGGTTTCAAGACTTTGAATAACATACAACAGACGTTGTTGCCCTGTTTCACTACATTGTTATCGCGTATTATTTCGACGTAGTCCTCTCAAAAACGCACTTGGGAACCGATATTCGTACACACGCTCACCGAGAATAGGTTCTTTCGTAATTTCGGAACTAGCAATACGTTTTCAATGTGCGCATCTCGCCACACACCGTCGATTAACTTTTTGACTCGTATTGTTCCTTCCTCGACAATGCCACACACCTCGTTGTCGCCAAGCGAAATCTCTCCGCCGTCTTTGTTCTCCCGGTAGTCAGTAAGCCACTCGCGTCGGTAAGTAAGGTGTCGCAACGCTCCACTGTCGATAAGCCAAACCTTGCTTTGCTTCGCGGCCATTATCTCTTGCACTTGTTTGCTCGCAGACTTCGCGCGACCGCTCGGCGCACGCTTCGCACTCGGCTTTACACCGGTTTCCACCACGAACGCGCTGTCGTGAGATTTGCGAGACTTTTCGTCGTCACCTTTCTTTCGACGCGCATTTTTGCATTGTCGCGCGAAATGTCCAATCTCGTGGCACTTATAGCAATTGATGTCCTTTGTGTTCTTTTTCAGCTTACACGGTTTTTTCCTATCACTCTCTTTTTTCGTAGCGGCTAACGCGCTGCGTCCTCATCCGCACTGAGTCGCATGTCCTCTCGTATGAGCCTTTCTTGTAGATTGTTCAACGTTTGTCGAGCCGGACCTACGCTGTCCCACGCGATTTGTAGCGTACTAAACCGTGAGGTTAGACTCGCCAGAATCTTCGCCATAATCATTGCATCAGACACTGCCTCGCCGATGTCTCTGAGCTGACTCGCCATGTTCTGGATTTTCGCCACATGCTGCACCGCCGTGTCTTCCTCGCTCATGCGATAAGCATGAAATCTTTGCAGCATTTCCAGCTTGTTCGTCTCAGTTTTCTGCTCGTGTATGAGTCAGAGTTTTTCCCACATGGCTTCTGCACTCTCGCAGGATAACACACACACTTGTTGCGCTTCTTCCATTGACGATAAGATAATGTACTGTGCTGTGGCATTGTCCTTTGTGAACTTCTTCACCTCAGCCTGGTTTCCGGCGACGGCAGCCGGCATTGTTCTCGTGATCGACCACGTCCAGGACGTCGTTCATCAAAAATAGCGCATTTATTTGGGCCTTTTATGCCTGGAAATTCGTTCCGTCAAAGCTCTTGATCCCTTTTACTGAGATCCCCGCAGACATCGCGGATGCAAATCTCTTGCTCACACGTGTCCGACACTTGCACTCACTCGCGACTCAAGATGGCCGACTTTTTGCCTCGTGTCTCGCAAAGCTTTTTCGGAACCTCTCTCCACCTTTCATGCAACTGTTGCACAGATTACGGTACCTGGGCCCATAACCTGTTAGAGCAGAATAGTTGTGAGAAACGGAGCGAGAGAGAAACGGGTTCGTTCACTTGAATTTTGTCTTTTATGAATGCTTCATTCGATACAAAATACATAGCGCGTGTTAGCTCACAGATTTCTCCCGACTGACTCCATGGGGGTGAAGGTAGTACGAGAAGGGGAGAAACATCATGGCGGCAGGGCCATGCAGGATTGGGAAGCCGAAGCAAGCCGAACGTCGATCGGGCATGGTCGGCGTCGGAGACTCGGAGACACAAAAAGAGAACATTGTGCCTACTGCCTGCCATATTGAATTTCGGTGGTGCCTGGTGGATCGCGATCGCGGGGTATCAGGGGCTCTTCTTCTTATCCAGCGAAAGACTCACACTGCCGATCGACCGTTCCAGTGTTTGGAGTGCCACAAAAATTTTGCCACGTCCACGGCACTACGTTGTCACTTGACGCTACATAATTCTCAATCGCGACCGCTTCCTTGCATTTACTGCGGTCGGCGGTTCATGGATAAGACCAGTCTAGCGAAACACGAGGAGTCAGGTATACGCCTAACGAACAACGCTACATGTCAGAAGACCTTCCACCACATAACCGACTTGAGTGTGCACAAGAAGCATCACGATCCCGACAAGAAGTTTGATTGCAAAGTGTGCGATCGCGAGTTCAACAGGCTGAACAATCTACAGAGACACATGCTGGTACATCAACATCAAGTACGTATAAGTATTTCACTCGGACTATCTTTTATTTTTCTCAATTCTTAGAATTATATTTTCTCTTTAGTTGTTACACTTTGCTTTCTTTTTTGATTTTGCCTTATCTCTTTTTTATAATTGCATTCTTTTTGCTGCCAATTTTATTTGTGAATATATATATATATATTATTTATTCTAATCCTTGCCTTGCGGCTTAGGATAACTTCCTTTTACATCGATCTTACATAAATTGCCAGCAAATAATATAATTTCCAAATATATAACCTCCTCTTTTACAAATATATTAATATCAATTTCTCTTTTTACCATCCATATTTTGTATCTTCTAGATCAACCTAACTAATTTCCAACCTAATTTAACATCAATACATTCTAACTGTCTTCCAATTTCCCTTCCTACTCCTCTCCCTTTATCCTATCCCTCTTCTCCGTCTCTCTTCTAACCTTTTCTATCCGTTTCATTACTTCTAGACCTTTTCCTTCCTTTCCTAAAAATTCTTCTATCCGTATCGTGCTTTTTGTCGCTTCGCATTCTTTTATTATATGTTCTATGCTCTCCTCTTCTCTTTGGCATATTCTACATCTCCTATCCCCTTCCTCTCTCCAATGTTGACTGCCTTTTACCTCGCTTCCACATCTGTATCTAGCTATTATCATTCTATCCTTCCTTTTCTTCTTTCCTTGTAAATACTTTGGTAACTCTTCTGTTAAGATCTCTTTATAACTACTATTGTATCTTGACTCGTTTATCTTCATCCTTCTCTCCTCCTTTTCCCTTTCCTCTATTCTCCTTACGAAATTTTCTGCCGCCTCCTGGTCCTCAGTCTCCATTTCTCTCCTCAGCTGTTCCTTCTCCATCCCCGCCCTCTCTATCAGTTCTCTTCTCTTCTTCTCCCAATTACTTTCCTCTTTCCTTGGTCTGCTCCTATCTAGATCCTTTGTGCATGCCTAAACTATTTTCTTTTCTGACTGTCTCGCCTTCTCCTCATACCTCACAGCCCTCCTTATTGCCCTCACTTTAATTTCCTTCATTTTGGTTTCTTCTGATATTATATAATTCGGGGTTCTTCTATCCAATCCTAAAATCCATTTAACATACTTTCTTTTTATCACATCTAATCTACTCTCGTATCCCCACCCCCATATCTCAGCTCCGTATAATACCACGCTCTCTACCGATGACTCGAACATCTTCATCCTTCTTCTAAAATCTTCTTTAAATATTCTTTCCCCTATGCTCCATGTCCTCTTCATCGCTATTGTAGCTTTCTTCAGCCTATCTTTTATATGATTTTCCGCCCCTCCGTTTTTCTGTAGTATATATCCCAAATACTTTATTTCTTTGACCTCCTCTATATATTCTTCTCCCCATTTCTACTTTCTTTCCTTCCTTCTTCCCCTAGCTTTCTCAAACACCATTATTTTTGACTTCTCTGGACTCAAAATCTGGACTACCGGGACGGTGTAAGTAGAGAGAAGCACGCCTGTCAAACGCGCTATATATATATATATATATATATATATATATATATATAAAGGGTTTACCAAAAGTATGGAAACCCCTAAATATTTCGAAAACTACGCATTTTAGAAAAAAATGTTTTAGACAAAAGTTGTAGGGTTTCAAGTAACGCATTAAATAGTAGTATTAGTGTGACTGCAAATGACTTTGTTAATGCCAGGTAAAAATAACTTTAAAATTTTTAAATGGAAACCCCTATTTTTAATTGCATATTCTTATAGCTTACCTCGAGAGCTTTTCAAAACACTATAATAAAGTATTTTTTTATTAACTATTTTTTAAGTTATGGAGCTTGAAAGCTACGATACTGCCGGCATCAGCGTTACCCAAGATGTACCGCGTGGAGGTTGCACGATCGGATTTACACTAGCAGAGTTGTAAATAACAATACTTTTGTGATTGAAGTTTTTAATTACTAATTATATTACATAATCTTAATTTAAATTGAGTTTAAGTACAAATGTTTTTTGGAATTGTAATTAAAGTCGTTCAATTACAAATAGGTACATTTTGAAATTGTAATTAAACTCGAATTTTATTACAATTAAAAAAGTAAAAAGAATAATTATTATTTACATTTTCCTAAATTACAAATTTTACAATCTTAATTTACATTTTTTTTGTGTGTTTGAGTGTTTTGGAGTAAATTTTGAAGGTGGTTTCCATGGACTTCTTGACAGTATGCTAATCTTTGATAGAACGCAGAAATAGCTCTACGATTTGATTCAGCAGGTATCAAGGCTGCTTCATCCCTTATTCGCTGCCTCAATTCTTGGATATTTTGAGGTTTTGTTTCGTAAACCTTACTCTTCAGATAGCCCCAAAAGTAATAATCAAGAGGAGTTAGATCTGGTGACCTAGGTGGCCAACTTTCCCCACCCTCATTTCGGTTCCTTCTTCCTATCCACCTTTGCGGGAAAACTTCATTTAAAATTCGACGTGGCCCTGCACCAAAATGAGGCGGAGCTCCATCATGCTGAAACCATATTTGCTCAAAGTTATTTGGAAAAATATTTTGTATTGCTGGAATTATTTCATCTACAAGTAATCTCTCGTACCTATGAGCATTGAGGTTGTCCTCCAAAAAAAATGGCCCTATCACATAAGTGTCTATCATGCCGCACCATACATTTATTTTTTGTGGGTATTGTGTATGACTTTCCCGCATCCAATTCGGATTTTCATCTGACCAGAGACGAAAATTTTGATTATTAACCTCTCCCGTCAATGTAAAGGTTGCCTCGTCTGTGAAAACAATTTGATAAGAAAAGTCGGGCGAGGCATCTATTCGGTCCATCATTCTTGCACAGAAGCGTATACGACGCTCATCATCTCCGTCTTGCAATTCTTAAACGTATTGCAGTTTGTATGGATGTAATTTATTTTTTTTTTAAATTCTGTGTACGGACATGGGAGCAATGTCGTGAGCTTGAGCTGCTCTATTAACAGATGTATGGGGATTTTCAATAAAAGTCTGCAGAACATCAAGTTGTTTGTCGTTATTAGTTGCAGATGATGGCCTGCCAGACCTAATGCGACTTTTTACACTACCAGTTTCTTGAAAACGTCGTACAGTTTTCAAAACAGTGGATTTACTAATTTGACGATTCGGATACGTAGTATTAAATAATCGAACGACATCAGTGAACGATCGTTCATCATCACCCCATCCGCGCATCATTAGGATAGTGATTCTTTCACGCTCCGATAATTCATTAGCCATTTTTAGCCAAACGTTTAATTTTTAATTTATTAATTTGCGAATTAAAAAGAGAAAAGTCTTCGGCAGAAGCAGAGAGCGCTCTAGGACGCTATCACCCTACCTACGTGATTATTCGCGAGAAAAAAACACTGAACATCTTGGCGCTTGTATTTTATACCCTCTCGGAGTGTCGATCCAGTGGGAGAAGGTCAACGCGAGGGTGGGGGAGGGAGAGGGCGATTAGGCCATTGGAGGATCCCATTGGACTCTTCCTAAGAGGGTTATCTCCAATGACCCAATCGCCTTTTCCCTCTCCCTCCCCTCGCGCTGACCCTCTCCCACTCCCTCTTTCCCCATAGGATAGGAAGACCCAAGGAGGAACCAAAATGAGGGGAGAGGATTGGCCATAACTTTTTTAATTGTAATAAAATTCGAGTTTAATTACAATTTCAAAATGTACCTATTTGTAATTGAACGACTTTAATTACAATTCCAAAAAACATTTGTACTTAAACTCAATTTAAATTAAAATTATGTAATATAATTAGTAATTAAAAACTTCAATCACAAAAGTATTGTTATTTACAACTCTGCTAGTGTAAATCCGATCGTGCAACCTCCACGCGGTACATCTTGGGTAACGCTGATGCCGGCAGTATCGTAGCTTTCAAGCTCCATAACTTGAAAAATAGTTAATAAAAAAATACTTTGTTATAGTGTTTTGAAAAGCTCTCGAGGTAAGCTATAAGAATATGCAATTAAAAATAGGGGTTTCCATTTAAAAATTTTAAAGTTATTTTTACCTGGCATTAACAAAGTTATTTGCAGTCACACTAATATTACTATTTAATGCGTTACTTGAAACCCTACAACTTTTGTCTAAAACATTTTTTTCTAAAATGCGTAGTTTTCGAAATATTTAGGGGTTTCCATACTTTTGGTAAACCCTGTATATTTGTGTATATATATTTGTGAATCTGTCTTTTAAGTGTGTGAATCTAATTGTATTGTTTAATTTTTCAGACTGCTGCTACCAAAGGCAATACCGAAGGCCCTGAAAGGAAGTAATAAGACCAGTCTAGCGAAACACGAGGAGTCGCACATGCCTGACGAACAACGCAAGTATAACATGTCAGAAGACCTTCCACCACATAACCGACTTGAGTATGCACAAGAAGCATCACAGATGAGCGAGAAAAACCGGTAATGTTAATGTAGTCGTAGAGATTAGTATGTAACATTCTGTGATATCAAGAGACACGGTAGTGTCTCGCGCCAAGTACGCGCGGAGCGAGACAGCCGTGGCTCTATATACGCGACGCGACGAGTTGCGAGTACCCGAGATTTTTAGATCTCGATAACCAGTGAACGGATCAAGTTCTAACTAGGCTTATCGTAAAGCTTGGACCAAATTTATATAAGAAAAGTGTTTTTATTTTTCCGCTACGTGCCCTACGAACGGAGATATTACGATGCATAGGATAAAGTGTGAAATTTTCAATTCAGATACGTCATCGTCGTCCTCCAGATCGTGACTTTCACACTCTCGCCACGGCGCGCCGTGGCGCCACGGGTAGCGCGTCACTTTCACAATCTTGACGTTAATGGCGCTATTTTCCATTTTAGAGCAACAAAGTGTCGCCAGCGGTGCACTTGGTGTACTGAGTGCAGTTGCACTGCCGGTGCACTTGGTGTACTGAGTGTAGTCGCAGCTCCGGCGCCCCGCGGCCCGGCGGTGTATGACGGCGCGGAGCGAGATAACCTACGCGGCTGGATCGACTCGGGCTTTGCGCTGCGCGATTCGGGAGTGTGTGTGTAGTGAAAAACGTTCAAGTCCGGCTCGCCGAGCCGGACTCGCGAGTTAAACTCGTACAAAAATAATGGGCCGCTTTAGACGTCCGCGTCGTCGAGAAATATTCCGTCCGTGTCGAGGTTATGATGCTTATCTGTAACGTCGGAAAATTGAGAAAAATATAACCGTGAAGCGGCTCATACTCGTCGCGAGTCCGGTTTGGCTCGGTTTCTACTCGTTCGTGGGTACCCACGCAACAATTCGACGTCCTTTGGACGTCCGAAGTGTGTCCTGAAAAGTCCCATTTACGTCGCCGTATATCAGACGTCTAAAATACCTCTCAAGTACGTTGTTTGGACGTCCTATAATGAGGTTATTTACACAGACATTTTAGGGATGTCCAAGGTACATCGTCAATATGTCTGATTTTTCAACCCGTTAAATTCAAAATTTTTTACATTTTAATTTTGTTAAATAATATTGGATGAGTTTATTTTACATATTTGTCCAACAGATGTCTCGATAATAATTCTGAAATATATATGTCATGTTTTTATCGTCATATAACAGACGTTTAATGGATATCCAAAGGACGTCTCGGAAACGTCTCAATTTCTGATGCGTAAAACAAGACCGTTTTATTATAAATTTAATTATAATTCATATCACAGTGACGATCAATTAATTTTACATATCATATATATGTTATTTTGTGTTCTAAAAATGTGGACATCGTCAAAACGTTGTTCGAATTGGTTGATATAATTTTATATATTATTTATTAAAATTGTAATTAAATTAAAAGGTATATACACAATTACAATATTCCTACAGGTTTTTAAAATATCTATAAGTGTAATGTAATCTATTATATACCCAGTGAACATATAATGTCTCAAATCGGGACATATGACGTCTTAAAGACCACATTAAGACGTATTATTTGTCTTTAAGACGTCATATATGTGTCCCGATTTGAGCCATGCATATATATATGTATATATGTTGTCTGGGTTATAGTTGTCCATTGTATATATTGATATATTATATATATATATATATATATATAAATAATATATCAATATTATATATATATATATATGTATATAATATATACATATACATCCCCACCAGCACACGAACGACGGGCGAACGTTCGGAGAACGATTTTTCGTTTGGATCGCGGGTAATCGTTCGCCCTCCGAACCAACCGAACGAAAATCGCCGAGCCGCGCGAAGATGCTCGAGCGAAGGTCGTCTCGCACGCCGCCTGAACGTTGCGAGGTTGTTCGGAATGACCGAATGAATTACCGATATAAAAATATAACCGATATAAATTAATAATAATAAATAATTAATAATTAATAATAATTAATTTAATAGATAATAATAATAATAATTATTATTATTAAGCTTATAAAGAAGCAACTTTTAATGCCAAAACGATTTGATCGAAATCGGGTAATTTTCAATGTTAATTTCGATGTCGATAAGTCATCGACGATTCGATATCGAATCGATGACCGACATCAATTTTTTAAGAAATATATATATACATGTATATATTAAGCCGACCCTATTAAAAGGGTAATAATAATATAGCTGACACCTTCCGTACGTCTGCTAACAATAAGTGTAACATATGTAGACAATACGAAACGTCTTCATCAATCAATGTTGTAGCACAGTGCGGAAGGTGACTGACTCAAGATCCAGGGGTTCCAGGTTCAAATCCAACGGTGGACGTAAGCAAATTTTCTAAGTACAATATAAATTTATTTAGTTAAGCTTGGACGTAATCAAGATTTTCAGCAATAAAATAATGGTTTACGAGAAGTAAATTTTATATTTTATTTTGCAACGTATTGGGCGGTACATTGTACGTACCAACGATGTCTATTTGACGTCTTTGGGCGGTACATTGTACGTACAAAAGACGTCTACTGAACGTCTTCGGGACATGTTCGGTACGTCATGTGGATGTCCATGCATGACGAACGGGACGTCGTTTAGACGTCCAAAGGACGTCGAATTGTTGCGTGGGTAATATGTCACGAGCCCGGTACGGCGTCCGGCGAGCTAAATTTCGAAACTATTCAGGAGTGTGTGTGTAGTGAAAAACGTTCAAGTCTCATTACATGTACGAGTTTGACTCGCGAATCAAGCTCGCCGAGCCGGACTCGCGAGTCAAACTCGTACATGTAATCAGCCGCTTTAGACGTCCGCGTCGTCGAGAAATATTCCGTCCGCGTCGAGGTTATATGATGTTTACGATGTTTACGTGTGCGTTCAGTCGGGGCTCGTGATAGGATATACACGAAGAAGCAATGTCAGGAACATTTTTGATACTTTCTGGACGAAGATCAACGTATAGCTGGTATATAATGATACATGTTATTCTATTGAACTTTCACATATTCCTCAATCTAATTGTCAGTATTGCTAATGTCATGGTTAATTAGTGATTGCTGAAATAGATTTAGTTTTATTTGTGTGGTAGCTTTGACAAAGTAGTTGGATTAATGTAATGAATTGTTCATATAATTTATGTAAGAATTATGTAAGAATAAATTAATAATTTTATTATAGGCTTCAACAGTACCGTGTGGCCCATTTATATAAAAATGTGATTATAGGCTCGCACATACACAGTGCAGCGCAATACTACGTTTCTGTGAAAGACAAAGATAAACATTTATCTCAGGTATATTTAAAGGCATTAACTGTAACAAGTATTTTAAGGATAATCTTCCTGAATTAGAATCTATTTTGTCATTTTAATATTGTAGGTAAAGGATTTTGATTTTAAAAATGCAGGAACTAAAAGTCTACATAAAAATGGTAGACTGGAAAAATTTACAGAGGTAAACAGTTCAAAATAAATCGTATATAAATATTAAAAGTAAATCAGAATAAAATGACGATTATTAAAAACAACAAAAATTTTTACAGCAAAGCCTCGATGAATTTGAAGAAGATCACGATAAATCCCAGAGGATTAATAAGGAAGCCATAATCCACAAAAGTATGTGTAAATCATTTTTTTAATTACGAGATTATTTAAAATCTAGCGAATAGAAGCTAAGCTAGACGTAATTTGCAGTTGGCGTATAGTGCATGATTTATCTTTTATGTATATTAAATTTTATATTCTTGATAAATATGTATTAGTTATCTCAAGTACAAAATTTATTAACGTGAATATAACTTTAGAAGTAAATTTATTATGCAATTATGATATACTGCACAATTTATATTTAGTTATTTTCATCAATTTGTTCTGCATAATAAAATAACTGAAAATTGCAGGAGTGGAACGCTTGTACCCAGATGCAAAATCTTCTTTGATGTCTATCTATGCAATAGTAGGTCATGAACTTAATGACCAAACAGTTTTAACTACAAGTACTAAGAGTGTTACTGCAAACAGATCTAAAGTATGGGAAGTTACTTTTAAAGTCAAGTGGCCAGAAGTGATGTCCTTTAAAGAAATTGCTATAACCAAAGCACTCGCTTCTAAAAATGCAGCTTGGAAATGCTTGCAGTGGTTAGAAACAAATGGGAAATTGGAAAACGGCAAGCCGCTTGTCTACAGTGAGGATGAACTAAGGGACATGCGATTAAAGCCTGTTGAATTAAATGTTACTCCCGAAATTTTAAACAATATGTCAGACTTGATCAAGATTTACGACACGGTAAAATGCTGCATTACAATTTTTAATGTGTAATAATATATATTTCATTAATATATTTAATATTTGACGATTTTAATGTGATTCAGGAAATACAGAACATAGCGTTTGAAAATACTTTCAATAGTCACCGTGCACTGCGTCAGACTACGACTCTCGTCCATCCAACACTTGGAATGGATGCTTACACGGATGTTTACCTTCGTAATAAAACATTGAAAGACAGATTGGAAAAACGTACCGATTACGCTGTCACTTTACCAATCCACGAGTTCAAGTATGAAAGATGCTTGTTTCATATTTACATGTACATATATGTGTTTTAGAATTTTCCAAGTATACATTCTTTATTTTGCAGGGATGAAATTCTCTCCAAACTGGAAAACAATCGAGTTCTATTAATAGAAGGCGATACAGGTTGCGGTAAAAGTACACAAGTTTTTCAATTTATATTGGACACTTTCGCACAGAACAGGAATGCTACAGATTGCAATATATTGGTATCGCAGCCACGTCGAATCTCTGCGATCTCTCTGGCAGATCGCGTCGCGTACGAAAGAAAGGAGAACGTCGGGGACGTTGTGGGCTTTCATGTGAGATTAGAACATATGCTGCCGAAGGAACTCGGCGCGATAGTTTTTTGCACCGCTGGTATACTACTGAGAAAATTGCAGAACAATCCCAGTTTAGAAGGATGCTCGCACGTTATTTTAGATGAGGCGCATGAGCGCCAGATCGATACCGATATGCTAATGATTCTGCTCAAAAGAGCCCTGAAGAAAAATCCTAATTTAAAAATACTGATAATGTCGACGACTATAAATGTGTACAAGTTTCAACAGTACTTCGATTGCCCCGCTGTACGAGTACCGGGTAGACTGTATTCTGTAAAAATGCATTTCTTGGAGGATATCGAACACCTACCGAATATCAAAAGATACAGAACATACGCAATGAAGGATCGCTATGACGAAGATGCCGAAAAACTTTCAGTTGATTTTGGGAAAGTAGTACAGATTATAAAATGGATCTCGACGCATAAGCCGCCCGGTGCTATTTTGTGCTTCTTACCAGGATGGCATGAAATTACGAAGGTGCAGAGTTTGCTCGAGGATACGTCGTCCTATAGCGAAAATCAATTGATTTTGCCAATGCATTCCAAAGTATCGCACAACGAACAGCGCAAAATCTTCCAACACACACCGGCGGGTGTGCGGAAAATTATCTTGGCCACGGACATTGCTGAAACAGGCATTACGGTTAGCGATGTGGTTTATGTTGTGGATTCTGCCATACGAAAAGAATCGCGATGGGACGATGACAAAGATTTACCTTGCATAAGCAATCGTTGGATCTCTCGGGCAAACATTCAACAGAGGTAATTATCGAGACAAGTAAATATGTTGCACTTTTATAAAATTACGTTATTCTAATTTGAGGGAAGAAGCATAAATATTTAAAAAATTGCATTTATATGCTATTTAAAAAAATATTATTTTACATTAAGATAACAATTAATTTGTTACGCAGGA
This sequence comes from Leptothorax acervorum, assembly GCA_035220615.1. NCBI lineage: Eukaryota > Metazoa > Arthropoda > Insecta > Hymenoptera > Formicidae > Leptothorax > Leptothorax acervorum. Next base: position 182,050 of record JASTWQ010000272.1, on the reverse strand, counting down.
AAGGGAGAGCTTGACGAGTCAAATCTGGCGAAAGTTATCACTTAATCTCAAAAGAAGAATACGAGAGGTTAGAGGCGCATCCAGTACCGCAGTTGTTATGCAATTCGTTGTAAAAAGTAATTCTTGATAGTAAAACATATACGGACGAGACGGCTGAGAAATTCTTAGGTGGAATGCTGGAACCGCCTGCACCGACTGCAATACGGAAGGCGGTAAAATCTTTAGTAGATCTCGGAGTTATGGATGATGAGGAGAATCTTACGGCTCTAGGCAGACGAATGGCGCTATTCCCAACATATCCTAAGTTCAGTAAAGCAATGGTATATTCTTCCATCTTCAAGTAAGTTTAAATAGTAATTTGAACATTAATTTTAATCATCTTTCGATTATTTTTCTATATTATAAATGTTTTCGTTTTAACAATAGCTGCATACATCCTATGGTAACGATAGCCAGTATTTTCTCTGGTGAAGACAGTCTGTTTTACAATGTACTGGATCAAAAGCTTCAAATCAGGGAAAATAAAAGATTGTTCTCTCCAACCAGCGATCATATCGCGATGGCCTGGATGTTTAAGCAATGGTTGACATATACTGAAAGAAGTCCGCACTTAATAACGAAATTTTGTAAAGATATGAGGCTCCGACCGATGAGAATACAAATATTGAATCGTAAATAATATTATTGTACAATATAAATTGCTGCTATATGCATCCATTCAATTAAATTCTCTATTTCGTCGATATATCTTTTTTAAACCACATCATAATTTTGCAGAAATACGAAATACATTTATGCAGCAGTTGATAGACTGTCGCCTGTTGACCAAAGATATCTTGCGTTACGATTATAATATTAAATCTGACATAATAGCAAACAAATTTGAAAATAATGACGAATATAGAACATAAAGACATGGGACTTAAGAACGGTACCATGAGGAAAGGCGTTAATGAACTCCGAACACAGTAAGTGAATTTTGTGTAATCGCGGACTCAAATTTAAAAGCAATTTATAGTAATTTTGTTTACAATCTTATTCTTACAGAAGTCGCGCTAAGGTTGTAATTTTGGGAGAAAGTGTTAATTACAAGCGAAAAGTTTGGCCGAGTTCCTTCTTGACGTATTTTAATGTTGCGCACTGCGAGATAAGACGTAGCACGGTAATTCGTAAAACAAGCATAATAACACCTTTGACAGTATTACTTTTTAATCAACGAAAGGCTCAATGTTATGAGGTAATTAAATAAAATCTCACGATTAAGCACAGCAGTAGCGGAGTAAACAACATTGTACAATTTATAATATATTTCATGACTTTTAGGTGGATGATAAAAAAACAGAAATTGTGATTAAAGTTAACGCGTATCATACTTAAAGATTTGTTTGCGACAAAGAGTGAGTATTTTTGTACTTTTCTTTTCTTTTGTTTAATATATATAGTATATAATAATCTGCTTAAATCTTTGCTTTTTTTCTAGAACTGCATATGTGCTCTTGAAATTTAAAGACATTATGTGGTCCTTAGTACAGTACGCGTTGGAGACACAAGGATACGTTGAAGATAAAAATAATCTTAATTGAAGACAAGTATTTGAGTACAAAGAGAAATTATTCAACACTCTTGCAGAGCTCCTGCACACGTCGGCTAAACCTATAGAAAATGCTGCAGCAAAAATCTCTAGCTTAAATATGTATAATATGATAAATGTACATAATAACAATAATCTTAAAACTGTAGCACTATTTCAACCGACGTAGCGTTATTTATGATTTATTCTTATTGTTATGTACCCCTGTTGTATGTATATTTGTATACGAATATGTCAGAAACAGCAATATATGCATACACAAATTGACAGCTTTGTTAGTTTTACGTATATACCTATATTTGATAGAATTAAAAAATAAATAATAAATTATGTAATTAATAAAAAAATAATGTTAAATTTTTTGTCGATAAATATAACTCCTCTATTTCCACTTCTTGGTGTTGCGTGCTCGTTTTTCGCGATCAACCTATGAGAAAAATTGAAGTTGCCAAAACTGTTGAGTTTTCGAAAAAAAATGAAGCATCAGGAGAATATAATTACGAGATGAGAAGTGTCATTAATTAAAATTCAAGAATTTCAAGAATTACAATTGTAAATCGAAAGACCCTACGTGTATAATGTTACGACTAATTATACTTACATGACTGATGAATTTTTATGATTATATTAACAATTAATTTAGAAAATATATAGGTAATCGTAGGTAATTTCGCTGAATTTGAAAAGTCAACACAATAATAAATATTATTATGATGACTATCGTTTTTACTACATTTAAAATTGACATAGATTTAACATTAAATGAAATATAAATTAATATTACGTATGTCTCTTCTCTTGTTCATGTGCTCGCGAAAATATTCACGATCATAACGGCATATATATTCGTGTATTATACCGTACAAAATTACCTTTTTTAAAAAGGTAAAAAAAGACGCCAAGCACGCGTGGTGTACCTTGAAAAAATCGAAGTAATATATTTGTACCTCGAAAAAACCTAAGTAACAAGTGGTACACGTAGTTATCTTTGTACCTCGAAAAAACTTAAGTAACGGGTGGTATACGTAATACCTTGAAAAATAAGATATACTGTTCATATAAGATGCGTAATATTACAAAAAGGCATGATATCCGTACAAAATTACCTTTTACAAAAAGGTACAAAAAAAAGACGCCAAGCACGCGTGGTGCACCTCAAAAAAATCGAAGTAATATATTTGTACCTCGAAAAAATCGAAGTAATATCTTTACCTCGAAAAAATCGAAGTAATATATTTGTACCTCGAAAAAATTGAAGTAATATCTTTACCTTGAAAAAATCGAAGTAGTTATCTTTGTACCTCGAAAAAATCCAAGTAATACCTTTATCTTAAAAAAATCGAAGTAATATATTTATTACAAAAAAAAAGAAATGATATCTTTAAATTATGCGCCAATTAAATATATATTATATCGACAAATAACTATTGTTCTTTTAAAAAATGTATTCCCATTAAAGTAAGAAAATTAATATAAAATGTGAAAAATTTTAGTGAAAAAAACTTGGCGCTGCTAAACATAATAATATATATTAATAAAACAATTTCTATAAATGGAAAAAGTACTTTAAATTAATGTGTGAAAGTCTCTACATTCACATTGTAATTATTAATTTAATATTTTAAATTAGTTATTTATTGATTTCAAATATTTAAAAATTTTGCAGCGCCAAGTTTTTTTCACTAAAATTTTTCACATTTTATATTAATTTTCTTACTTTAATGGAAATACATTTTTTAAAAGAACAATAGTTATTTGTCGATATAATATATATTTAATTGGCGCATAATTTAAAGATATCATTTCTTTTTTTTTGTAATAAATATATTACTTCGATTTTTTTAAGATAAAGGTATTACTTGGATTTTTTCGAGGTACAAAGATAACTACTTCGATTTTTTCAAGGTAAAGATATTACTTCAATTTTTTCGAGGTACAAATATATTACTTCGATTTTTTCGAGGTAAAGATATTACTTCGATTTTTTCGAGGTACAAATATATTACTTCGATTTTTTCGAGGTGTAGTTTACTCGCGTATAGGATTCGACGATTATAGAGTTGCTTAAGCGTAATACATGCATACAATCAGGCTATTTGCAAGAATATTTGGTATCAAAATGTATTTTATGTTACACACTTTGACATAAAAATGTATTTTATGTTAAACTTTGAAATTAAAATGTCTATTATTATAGACTTTATTTGAAATCAACATGTATATTATGTTACACACTGACATAAAAACGTATTTCATGTTAAACTTTGAAATTAAAATGTCTATTATTATAGACTTTATTTGAAATCAACATGTATTTTATGTTACACACTGACATCAAAATGTATTTCATGTTAAACTTTGAAATTAAAATGTCTATTATTATAAACTTTATTTGAAATCAAAATGTATTTTATGTTACACACTTTGACATAAAAATGTATTTTATGTTAAACTTTGAAATTAAAATGTAATTCTATGTTACACACTTTGAAATAGAAATGTATTTCATGTTATAAATTTTGAAATAAAAATGTATTTCATTTTATATGCAATTAATTTGTTCTTTATTGCGCATTCCCTCATTTAATGACAAAAATAACATTATTTATTAACATATTCTATATTATTTACAGTTCATATAGGCCGTGTTCCGATATACACTGCCAGTATAGAAAATCTATAGTTTACGTATAACGTAAATTATAGATTTTCAGTACTAGCAGTGTATTCGGAACACAGCGGACAGCCACAGATATAGAATGTAGTTCCAGGGCCATGCCGTTAGGAGCGCGTCGATCGCGCGGCGTTTCGTGTTTCCACTGTTACACACGGAGCTTGCGCTTCTATTTGTATATGTTCTGTGACTGACTCGTTGCACGGCGAGACCAACCCGCTCGAGTTTCCGTGAGCGCACATGCCAACAGAGATAGGCCCGGCGCTCGTCTCGATTCTCGCTTGTATGGACATATCGATAAACATAATCGATGTACAATTGTGCGCATCACGAGATAACATTTATTCTTAACAGATATAAATGTCGATGTTGATAGACATTATGGCGTTCGATGTATCTGTAACACCTTTAGCTTTACACCCTGTACATATGTTTATAAGATGCATAACACTACAAAAAGGCGTGATATGATGATATCCGTACAAAATTACCTTTTTCAAAAAGGTAAGAAAAGGCGCCAAGTACACGCGTGGTGTATGTACCTTGAAGAAACCTATATTCTTGTACCTCGAAGAAACCCAAGTAGTAGTATCTTTATAAAAATAAAACCCGTGATACATATCACAAAAAATTGCGTTACCTTATTTAATCTAAGTAATTATCTATTAAAAAAAAAGTGAAATCTTTAAATTGCGCCAATTACATATATATTATCTCAAAATATAACTATTGTACTTTAAAAAAATAAAATTTAAGGAACAGTATCTTCATAAAAAAAAGAAGAAATAAAATCCAAGTAATACGTATCTCTATGTATTTTTATTGAAGGGAGAAAATTAATATAAAATTTGAAAAATTTTATTTAAAAAAACGGCGCTGCTAAACAAAATAATATATTAATGAAACAATTTCTTTAAATGGAAAAAGTACTTTAAATTAATGTGTGAAAGTATTTCTACATTCACATTGTAATTATTAATTTAATATTTTAAATTAGTTATTTATTGCGTTCAAATATTTTAAAATCAAGCAGCGCAGTTTCTTTAACTAAAATTTTCCAAATTTTATATTAATTTTTTCCTTTTAGTAAAAATACATACGACTATATAGATACGTACAACTTGGATTTCATTTCTTTTTTTTTTATAAAGATACTATCCCTTTTGGGTTTAATTTTTTAAAAGTACAATAATTATTTTTCGAGATAATATAGGGGAGACCGGGGCTAACTCGACACCGGGGCAAACTTGTCACTAGGCTTTTTGCCTATTTAAATCTATCGTAGAAACTTGCCTTTCCTATGGTAAATGCGTCTTTATATGCCAGCGTTGTCAACGGAATTTGGTGACATGCTGAGTTATGGTGTAACTTCTAGTGCGACATAAGCGTTTTCGATGGTAAAAAGTAATTTTTCTAATCTCTCGAAAATTTCTACTATTTGATCGAGCTTTACTCTTATAAATCTACCATTAAGTGATTTTGATAGGAAATTCGATGCTCTATACGAATCCGATAATAGTTTTTGCATATTTTCAAAATTTATATGTTTTTGGAGTGACAAAAATGAAAAACGACGTTTGGGGCAAAGTCGACACCACGCCACCGGGGCAAAGTCGACACTAATATATTTCGATAAAGCGTTGTAAATAAGTCATTTACTTTTGGCTTGCAGCAAAATAGTTTGTACATACAATAAAAAAAGACCAGTGATAGATAAGAAAATAATGAAAGAAGCTGTACTTGCCGTAAAAAGGAAAAAATAAAGATCAAACATGCTGCAGAAATATTCGGGGTGTCAAGACAAATTGTCGTTTATCATGGCTCATGACAATATTGCACGCATGGCCGATCGCGAGTTTACCTTCATTAAGCGGAGTCTACAATAAGAATTTAAGGCGTAAAATTTAAGCTTTAAGCCTTAAGCCGTAAGAAATTGACAAATCACAGTCGGGTATTCTTCTCATATTTGACTGTGATTTGTCAATTTCTTACGGCTTAAGGCTTAAACCTTAAATTTTACGCCTTAAATTTTCATTGTAGACTCCGCTTTAATTGTTTTTCAGGCATGAGTTCAGAGGAAGATAATTAAAAGTTCAACAATTTTTTTTCTCATTATTTCCAATGATTGTTTTGCTTTATTCCGAATTCTTGTACTTTCTAAATACACGATAAACAACGTATTTTATTTTTAGACAATAAAAAAATAAGTTTTCGATCAATTTGTATCGATTAGACAAAGTGTCGAGTTTGCCCCGGCATTTTTCAATTTAAAAATTTTTCTTCGCGTCACTTTTCCTCTCCTGGGGGCAAAACAAAGCGACGTACAGCAAAACTTCCTTATACAATTTTGTACCTAAAAGAACACTCTTTAAATGTGTACCATTGAATTCGCTTGAAAATTTTAATTAGTTGTTGAAAATTGCCTTTGAAAAAATCGTGTCGAGTTAGCCCCGGTCACCCCTACATATATGCAATTGGCGCAATTTAAAAATATCATTTTTTTGTAATAGATAATCACATGGATTGAATAAGGTGATGCATTTTTGTGACATGTACCACTTGGGTTGTAATTTTTTGGTAATAAAGATACCACTACTTGGGTTTTTACGATGTACAAAGATAGGTTTTTTTAAGGTATATACACGCCTGTACTTGGTGCCTTTTTTTACTTTTTTGAAAAAGGTAATTTTTTACAGATACAATAAACTACACACACTTAAGGATGTCAAATTGTCAGATATAATTCTAAAATATAATACAAAAAATATTTAGATTTGATTTCATCAGAGATATAAATGTCGCTAGTCACTATCATTACGACGTTTGATGTATACAATAATGTCATTTCTCGTCTCTGACGTCACGATGTTACATGAAAGAGAGAGAGAGAGAGAGAGAGAGCACAAGAGAGCGTGAGCACAGTATAACCATACCCAGTAGCGACACTGAGTGTCGGCACCTTTGATGTAGTTGTCCTCAAGTCACGTGGTACGTCGCCATATTGTCAGATGTACCGGCGCTACGATTGAAATGTACATATATAATAAAAAAATGTATATGAGTATATGTAATCAAAAAATATTTTTTGCGCAATTTCAGTTATAATCCAGAGAATTTCTTGAAGTAGAAGAAATGAAAATAATACTTTTGTGTATTCTGTATCATTTAATTTAAAATTTTTCGTAACTTATTGTGTAAATAGAATTGTAAAATGTATACAAAATATACAGGGTGTACCTAAACTGGCGATAAATATTTTAATGACAAATACTTTGTAACATTTTAAGACAAAAATTCTAATACGAAAATGCCGAGGCTATAATAGTTTTCAAATGAGAGAAGTTTAAAGATAACGAATGAGAAGGTTAGATTTTCGCGCGCTCAGGGATGGTAACATGGCCAATGATAAAGGTGCTTTCATGAATCGAATGCCTTTGAGTAATGTGAAATTATTGTAAAGAAATTCAAATGTTTTATTAAGAAACTATTTTTGTTTGTCCGTAATAAATTATTTATTCAATAATTCAATATATCCATGATATGTGTTATTATGTCATATTTATTTGGTTAATTCATATGATGGTAATAAATCTCCGCGATGAAAATTGATCAAATCGATGAAATCATTTTTGTTCCAACTTTTGATTAAATTTGTCGATAAAATTATTAATACCGATTATTTATTCAATTCTGATACAAGTCTAGACACTCTCCAGACTCTTTCTTAAAAATCGTAATAAAATCTTAGGTGTTTAGAAAAGAAAGAAGTTAACATAATAAAATAAAATAGAAAGAATTAACGTAAAATAAATCAAAACAGGCGTACTTTATTAAAACCCACAAAATAATTTTTAAATAAATTTTTTCAAAATATTATTTTACGACGTACATTACTATAAACTTCCTTTTTAATGTTAAAATTAATTTATTTACATCAATAAAAAAAAATTTTAAATTAAATTAAAATTACAAAATGTATGAATTAATAAAAACTAAAATACAAAACGTATAAACTAATAAAATTAAAAATACAAAACGTGTGAATTAATAAAATTAACTAATATGTACATGCAGGCAATCATTTTGCGGTCCAAACGCTCATTGCTCAAATTCAACAAAATATCTGTTATGAAAAACGTTAGCATTAGTCATGAACTGTTCATAATTTTTTCGTCAAAGCATTTGCAACTATTACGCCACAAATAATTTTAAATGCAACGACGAGTTTGTTACGACGTGCACGATTGTGCATCGAATGTGACGGTGGACACTTCAAACACGTTTTATAAATAGAGATATCATCTTCATACTATTAATTTGCTACTGGTTTTGAGAGAAAAAATTATGAACGGTTCATGACTAATGCTAACGTTTTTCTTAACAGATATTTTGTTGAATTTGAGCAATGAGCGTTTAGACCGCAAAATGATTGCCTGCATGTACATATTAGTTAATTTTATTAATTCACACGTTTTGTATTTTTAATTTTATTAGTTTATACGTTTTGTATTTTAGTTTTTATTAATTCATACATTTTGTAATTTTAATTTAATTTAAAATTTTTTTCCATTTATGTAAATAAATTAATTTTAACATTAAAAAGGAAGTTTATAGTAATGTACGTCGTAAAATAATATTTTAAAGAAATTTATTTAAAAATTATTTTGTGGGTTTTAATAAAGTACGCCTGTATTGATTTATTTTACGTTAATTCTTTCTATTTTATTTTATTATGTTAACTTCTTTCTATTCTAAACACCTAAGATTTTATTACGATTTTTAAGAAAGAGTCTGGAGAGTGTCTAGACTTGTATCAGAATTGAATAAATAATCGGTATTAATAATTTTATCGACAAATTTAATCAAAAGTTGGAACAAAAATGATTTCATCGATTTGATCAATTTTCATCGCGGAGATTTATTACCATCATATGAATTAACCAAATAAATATGACATAATAACACATATCATGGATATATTGAATTATTGATTAAATAATTTATTACGGACAAACAAAAATAGTTTCTTAATAAAACATTTGAATTTCTTTACAATAATTTCACATTACTCAAAGGCATTCGATTCATGAAAGCACCTTTATCATTGGCCATGTTACCATCCCTGAGCGCGCAAAAATTTAACCTTCTCATTCGTTATCTTTAAACTTCTCTCATTTGAAAACTATTATAGCCCCGGCATTTTCGTATTAGAATTTTTGTCTTAAAATGTTACAAAGTATTTGTCATTAAAATATTTATCGCCAGTTTAGGTACACCCTGTATATAATTATTGAGTGTTTAGATGTAAGCGTTCTATTTCCTTAAGTTACTACAATTCGTAAGTCTTTAAGTTTTCAAATTCCGTTCGTTTTCCGCCAGCGGTGCGCTCCTGTATTTAGTTTATGTAAAGCCGTACGCGGCGCTGAGATAGCGAGATCGAGTCATTTAATCGTAAAATCTGAGTGCTCGAACTCCACGGGCACCCACAACCATTGAGCTCAAAAGCGAATATAGATCATTGGGCGAAAAAACTAATATTTTCATTTGTTCTGTCATTGAGTAAAAAATGCATAAAAATATTTTTAAAAATTCTTATGTTTATTCCGAGTACTTGCGTTAAAATATCATAATTTTTACTGAAAATTTTAGTAATATATAAATATTAATATCCATTTTTTTTTATTAATTGTTCCTCATGGACATCCTTCAGTAGAAATAATGTGCTCCAGATGTCAATGTTAATTGAAACAATAATTGGAATAATTGAGAACATGAAATATTCACTATCACTATGAGCTGTTACTGTGTAATAAACTTACATAAGAAGTAGTAGGAATGTTAAAAGAAGTAGCAGAAATATTAAAAATTTATTTCAGCAAGTAACACATACATTTTCGCATTCACAAAGTTGCCAAACACATTTAGCTTTATAATAATAAAATTATAAACAAATTTCAATAATAATTAACGAAAACACAGTCGTTTTTATAAAAGTAGATATTAAATAATTTGCATTCATAAGGAAAGAACGTTCAGACATTAAATTCTAATCGTGACGTAAAATTATAGTTTTTCTGTGTCCGGATTGCGATTTGAAACGCTTATTAATAAATTTTAATGTATAAAATAATCGTACCCGAGCATATAATTTCAATAAATAATTATGCGGAAAATGTTGACACGGATGAATAAATTCAATTTTTTCAAAAATGGTAATAAGGTTACGAATTACGATATATGCTTTTGTACAATCAATTCCTCAATTTTACAAAAAAATAAATTTTCCAACGTTTTAAGATATATTACGAAATTATCGTGCGGCATAGATAAATTTCCGAAAGGATTATCTTCAGTAGAATTGTAAGTCCTAAAGAAACAGTAATATGAAACTTTATTTAAGTCGATGTACGAGTGTGCATATTGAGAACAAATCTCACAGGAATGTTTTTGAAGACATTTACGTATTACGTATCCACAAATATATCGGAACGCATCTTGTTCGTTTACGTCCATCTGACGATAATCATGATCATCCAAAAGTATTGGTGCAATGTCATCTGTCTTGGGTTCAACATCCATATAATTCTCCTCTCTAAAGTTTGTAATAGCTACAAATATATCAGCACTTTAATGATATCACACTCAACTGAAATATAGTAATTATGTTCACCAAATTTTTGGTATTTCCAACCACACACACACAAAGTTCAAAACTGCTTACCTGATATTACTGTATTTTCCTCAGAATCATCACTCAAATTAAATTTTGCATTGTTTTCACTTGATAATTCAAAAGATTTATTATAATTTTCCATTAGTTCGGGAATTGCATGTGGTTGAAGTCTGTTTTTCAAATCACTCTAAAACATCGACGATTTAAAATAATCACCACAAACTTTGTAATTTTTATATAAATTTTCTGGTGACGTTTTAATTTTGCGACCACATTTTTCCAACAACAATTTTGCTCTGAAAGATGTTTTGTATAAAATATTAATGAGAAAACACTTGTCATATAATTCAATTAACAAATTCGCTAATGGAAATTATTTTTACCTATCTGGGTCTTTTAGAAAACGAGAAAAACTGGGACTAGATTCACGCCCAGAAATATTTGGACTACTTTTTATGGCACAACTATATGTGCCATGAAAAGTAGCCACCTCTCAAGTGTGCCACCTCTCTTCATTAACTTCATTTTAATGTAGCACGTCACACCCTTTTCTTGCCAGGAATTTCTTATCACTAATAAAAAGACAAAATTTATTCAAATAAAAAACATGTGATAAAACTGTGGTTGAGGTTACCTACAATGTTCGAGGCGCAACTGGGCGCAACCATGTGAGATGTACGGACTCGCACATGCTCACTAAAATTTTATTCCTGGTCGGACGGCTGAGTGTCGCTACTGGGTATGGTTCATAAACTTATATGTATAGGCTATGTCTGCACCGTAGGTTTTCCGACGCGTGCTCTTACGGCAGGGGCCGGTCTATCTATATGTATAAGTCTATAGTATGGTTATACTGTCACAGTATAACCATACCCAGTAGCGACACTCGGCCGTCCGACCCGGAATAAAATTTTAGTGCGCATGTGCGAGTCCGTACATCTCACAACATGGTTGCGCCCAGTTGCGCCTCGAACATCATAGGTAACCTCAACCTCCACAGTTTTATGACATGTTCTTTATTTGAATAAATTTTGTCTTTTTATTAGTGATAAAAAATTCCTGACAAGAAAAGGGTGTGACGTGCTACATTAAAATGAAGTTAATGAAGAAAGGTGGATATAGTTGTGCCATGAAGAGTTGTTCAAATATTTCTGGGCGTGAATCTAGTCCCAGTTTTTTTCGTTTTCCAAAAAACCCAGATAGGTAAAAATAATTTCCATTAGCGGATTTGTTAATTGAATTATATATCAAGTGTTTTCTTATTAATATTTTATACAAAATATCTTTCAGAGCAAAATTGTGGTTGGAAAAATGTGGTCGCGAAATTAACACGTCACCAGAAAATTTATATAAAAATTACAAAGTTTGTGGTGATCATTTTAAATCGTCGATGTTTTTAAACGATTTGAAAAACAGACTTCAACAACATGCAATCCCCGAACTAATGGAAAATTATAATAAATCTTTTGAATTATCAAGTGAAAACAATGAAAAATTTAATTTGAGTGATGATTCTGAGGAAAATACAGTAATATCAGGTAAGCAGTTTTGAACTTTGTGTGTGTGTGGTTGGAAATACCAAAAATTTGGTGAACATAATTACTATATTTCAGTTGAGTGTGATATCATTAAAGTGCTGATATATTTGTAGCTATTACAAACTTTAGAGAGGAGAATTATATGGATGTTAAACCCAAGACAGATGACATTGCACCAATACTTTTGGATGATCATGATTATCGTCAGATAGACGTAAACGAACAAGATGCGTTCCGATATATTTGTGGATACGTAATACGTAAATGTCTTCAAAAACATTCCTGTGAGATTTGTTCTCAATATGCACACTCGTACATCGACTTAAATGAAACTTTATATTACTGTTTCTTTTGGGCTTACAATTCTACTGAAGATAATCCTTTTGGAAATTTATGTATGCCGCACGATGATTTCGTAATATATCTTAAAACGTTGAAAAATTTATTTTTTTTAAAAATTGAGGAATTGATTGTACAAAAGCATATAATTCGTATCCTCATTACCATTTTTGAAGAAGTTGAATTTATTTATCCGTGTCAAAATTTTCCGCATAATTATTTATTGAAATTATATGCTTGGATACGACTATTTTATACATTAAAATTTATTAATAAGCGTTTCAAATAGCAATCCGGACACAGAAAAACTATAATTTTACGTCACGATTAGAATTTAATGTCTGTACGTTCTTTCCTTATAAATGCAAATTATTTAATATCTACTTTTATATAAGCGACTGTGTTTTCGTAATTAAATTTATTATTGAAGTTTGTTTATAATTTTATTATTATAAAACTAAATGTGTTTGGCAACTTTGTGAATGTGAAAATGTATGTGTTACTTGCTGAAATAAATTTTTAATATTTCTGCTACTCCTTTTAACATTTCTGCTACTTCTTTTAACATTTCTACTACTTCTTATGTAAGTTTATTACACAGTAACAGCACATAGTGATAGTGAATATTACATGTTTTCAATTATTCCAATTATTGTTTCAGTTGACATTGACATCTGGAGCACATTCTTTCTACTGAAGGATGTCCATGAGGAACAATTAGTTTAAAAAATGGATATTAATATTTATATATTAGATACTAAAATTTTCAGTAAAAATTATGAAATTTCAACGCAAGTACTCGAGATAAACATAAGAATTTTTTTAAATATTTTTATGCATTTTTTACTCAATGACAGAACAAATGAAAATATTAGCTTTTGCGCCCAATGATCTATATACGCTTTTGAGCTCAATAATTATATATATTTTGTATACATTTTACAATTCTATTTACACAATAAGTTACAAAAAATTTTAAAATAAAATGATACAAAATACGCAGAAGTATTATTTTCATTTCTTCTACTTCAAGAAATTCTCTGGATTATAATTAAAATTGCGCAAAAAATATTTTTTGATTACATATATACTCATATACATTTCTTTATTATATACCTATGTACATTTCAATCGTAGCGCCTGTACATCTGACAATATGGCGACGTACCACGTGACTTGAGGACAACTACATCAAAGGTGCCGACACTCAGTGTCGCTACTGGGTATGGTTATACTGTGATACTGTGGCGTGAGTTTATTATCACACACGTAGTTTACTTACACGATACTTTATTATCACGCACGTAGTTTACTTACACGATGGTTTATTATTATCACGCATTGCATGTTATTATCATTGCACGAGCCGATCGCCGACATCTGCTGCAGATAATCTGCATAAGAACCATATTTTCATATAACGCGCACGATCGACTGACGTACACGTACGTCACTACCATAGACTTATATAGATAGACCGGCCCCTGCCGCAAGAAAGAGCGTGGGAAAGTAAGTTTCCACCAAGGGTTCGTACTGGGTCAGAGTTGGGTCAGAATCGAGTTGGAGTGAGCGCTCTTGCGGTGAAAACACCAAACTCGAACGTAAACTCCACTCAACAAAATTTTAAGGTAGGGTCTAAATGAGGTTCGATGGAAACGACAAGAGTTGAGTTAGCGTTATTGTAGTGTTGCCAATTTGATAAATGAGTTTATACATAAGTCTTCCAGAAGACGTTTTACTTCATACTGTCGAGTTTGTAATATGAGAAATAATTTATGCATATTACTATGGTACTGTGCAACTAATATTATGGCTCTCGGATCCATAATATTTTAAATGTTCTGATAGTCACATAACCTTCAAGCCACTGTTGACATTTTGCACAGTTGGTAACGTTCAACCTGGCCGCAACCCTGGTGTAACTCTGGTGTAACATTGGTTCGGTGGAAACAGGCAAGTCAACCCAACTCTGACCCGACTCTAACCCGATTGTGACCCGGTTCGAACCCTCGGTGGAAACTTAGTCATAGACGGTGCAGACATAGCCTCACTGGAAAACCTCTTTCTTTCTACTGATCGCTTGGTGGGGATAGAAGTCTAGACTAGTGGGGACTAGTAGGGAATAGCCGGGCTATTTTTTATCCCCACCAAGCGATCAGTAGAAAGAGAGAGGTTTTCCAGTGAGGCTATGTCTGCACCGTCTATATTTCCCACGCTTTTTCTTACGGCAGGGGCCGGTCTATCTATATAAGTCTATGGTCACTACACACATGATGTAAAAAAAAAGTGTAACATTCCCGTGGATGCGCTCTGGTCCAAAGTAATGACCGGCTTTTTGACCAATCAGAAGATGGTCGCAAATGCAAAAAAGCAATATGGCTGCTAATAGCTGTTGTTAGGATTAAACAGCGTAGTTTTTAAAGTTCGTTACTTTGATTCCAGTAATAATTTAATAATTACTTTTAACATTCGTTTATTGATTTCTATGTTTTCTTTTATTTTATACTATTCCTATTCAATTTTAGTTCTAATCAATTCAACTAATCTTCTTCTACAATTTTATAATTCATATAAGCAATTATTTATTTTTGTAATTTTACTTTAATGGCATAAATTTTATTATTCGCCGTGCTTTTGCATTGTATTTCAGCAGATTTTAATTCTGTGCAGTTACATTTTTACTATATATAATTAATCTTACGTTTAAATTCCGCGGCTGCATTTGCGACCAATTCTTTATCGGCTGTCTGATCGTACTGCAGCCATTATGCGCAATGTTACACCTTTCTTCTTACATCATGACTACACATATAAACAAGCTGTCTCTTCCGTTGCCATGGAAACGCTCGAAACTATGGCGATCCCGCTCTCTCGCTCTCTTTCGCGAACGCGATTTATTTATCGACAATCAAAAGCCATCTGTAGTCGATAGTGCTGAAAGTTACACTGAAAGTTACGCTGAGTCTAGAACTCTAGAGCCATCTGTAGTCGAAACCATGAACGGGACAAGATTAAAACGATGACGTTTCTTAAATGTAAATTTTCGGGTTCGGAATTTGCATTGTAATATCTCCGCTCGTAGGGCACGTAGCGGAAAAATAAAAACTCCTTTATTATATTTTGGTCTAAGCTATTTATTAAGCCTAGTTAGAACTTGATCCGTTCACTAGTTATCGAGATCTCAAAATCTCGGGTACTCGCAACTCGTCGCATCGCGTATAAAAGTCGGGGGGCGGTCTTGCTCCGCGCGTACTTGGCGCGAGACCGTGTCTCTTGATCTTGCAAGATACATGTACAATGTACATATGTATATTTTGTGAACAAAACTTAATTTAAACATTTAAAGGAATACGTACATACAATATTTTATAAACTATCCCTTAAAATTGCAGTAGACTTAATATAGGATGCAGAAGACACTTAAAATGTACCTATGAAATACAGCGGCAATAAAAGGAGAATATGAAATACAATAGATAGCGTAATAAGAAGTGCAAAATTGAAAAAGGTTTAATTGCATCGATAAAAAACACCAAATTATGTGAAAGATGACAATCGAAGATGGACATAATCTCTAGCAGCAGCATACTTTTTGTACCTTTTTACACTTTTTTTTATCATGCAGTTTTTATACTTTAGTTTATTTTTTCAGAAGTAATATTATTATTATGAGCATATATTATTATGAGCAAACGTTTTAAACATATATTACACACATTTGTATGATATTGTTACAAAAAAATTAGAGTTTATAACAAATTATAACAAGCACCAAATTATGTAAGAGACAACAATTGAAGATGGACATAATCTCTAGCAGCAGCATACTTTGCGTGCCCGTATGCTGCTACTGGAACTAAACAATAGAAATGTATGTACACCATATAATACTTGCAAAATAGACTGCACAAGTTCTGTCTTATTGTTAGTTTTACATGCAACAGAAAGAGACTATAAGAATCTGCAAAGTAGATTAACTACCAAATAAAAGTTATAAACTATATAACCTTGCGCAGTATAAGCGATAACACCAAATCTTCAATTTAACGTACTAACTCGTGACACCTACGCTGCCGTTTTGTACATTAGGTTACAGATACAGTAGCTAGTAATTCCACTACTGTCCTAAGTTTTAAACACTCAATAGGCTAGATATACATACATATATCATTACATATCACAGGATTCAGTGTGGTCATGATTTTGATTGGGAAGGAGTCCAAATAATGGATCACGAAAGATATTATTATAAACGTCTTATTTCCGAAGTTCTGTACATAAAACAACAATAACTTAATATTGTAAAACAACAATGTAATGGATTGAATTTACAATCAGACACCGATTGTTTACACCACGCTCATTTATCTACTGTTAACAACTTATAATAACTTTCGTTTCCATGCCTTTGTATTTGTCTCCCCTCTATTGTTTATATTCTTTTAAGTGCTTCGACCTGCGACAATATTCTCTGTTTTCTCATTACATTTTTAACCGACATACTGTCTACACGACTTCTTTTGTATCAATCTAACTAATTTTAAATCGTGCGTCTTTGTGTAAAATTGTTAATTTTATTGCCTGCTGCTGAACTCGAGGTGAGCGTCTCCTTTCTTTTCTTTTTTGACGTAGAACTACGTCTTTCTCCGCGTTGGGTAGGGGGTAACATTGGGAGCACAGATGCAACGAAAACATGACATACTTTGAACGTTTATATTTTCGAAACTAATAATCGTAGGGAAGGGCGGCAGTGTGGTCTGGTGGTAAAGCGCCAAACTCGGACTCTTGAGAACCAGGTTCGAGTCCCGCCGGGACCACAGGGGTTTTTTACTCCAAACTGCTAAAAATCCGAGTGCGGGAAAATGGCCGGGGTTCTGAGATAGGTGGAAGGTTGGATTTGGTGGTAAAGACTGAAGAGGGATCAGGTAGTAAGGAGGGAAAAGAAGGTTGAGTGTGGAGATGAGACTGTGCTTGGTAAAGGGTTGGGAACGTTCTTACGAAAGCACCTTGCATCCCCGAGGGGAGTCAATAAATCAAATTTATTTAACTAATAATCGTAGAGTAATAATTAATACGATTCATTAGATAGCTTATATAGTCCCATTTCCTCTCAAAAGTCTCAAAAAGCTTCCTCAATGAGAAAGCCAAACAATTATAAGCAAATAATTATGCTCAAGTTTTAACCACTTTCAATAATTGTTCTTTTTTGGCAATTTATTATTAATTATTGGCAACTTTTCTAATTCTATTAAATTCTTCAATCTTTTCTACTCCTATTCAGAGATCGGCAAAAAATTAAGAATAAATTAACATTACTTGGTTGCTTAAATAATTATTTATTAGAGAAAAATATTTTCCGATTACATGATTAATCAATAATCAAAGTAGAAAATTTTTTGATTAACCAGTAATCAAGGAGAAAAATATTTAATTGCTTTATTAATCAGTAATCAGAATATAAAATTTTTAGATTACTTGATTAGCCAGTATTCAAGAAGAAAAATATTTAATTACTTTATTAATCAGTAATCAGACTTGAAAATTTTTCAATTACTTCATCACTCAGTAAACGAGTTTGGCAACATCAATATTTTCAATAATATTATCAGCTTTGATTAACGATTACTTGAATAATCAGTAATCAAAGTCGAGAAATTTTCAATTATTTGATTAATTAATAATTAAAGTAGAAAATTTTTTAATTAACTAGTAATTAAAAAAAAATATTTAATTACTTTATTAATCAGTAACCAGAATATAAAATTTTTAGATTACCTGATTAATCAAAATAAAATAATTTTAATTACTTTGTCACTCATTGTCAGTAATCAAGGTCAGATGTTTCTTGATTATTTAGTTAATTAATAATCAGCGCAAAGCAGCAATTGCACACAGAAAAAAAAGAATAAATTCAACGAAATATTTTTTTAATAAACTTGGTTGAATTAGAACTTATTATGAGTAATAAAAAATAATTCAATTAACAAAATAATTTCTCCGTGTCTAATAAACAAATGTATTGAATTTTAATGAAAAAGTATCCGTATATTTAAACAAATATTTCGCAGGATTTAGTGATTGTTTCTCTCTTACTGCAGTGTCCAAAGTAAACAGTGAATGGTACATAAAGAAATATAAAATTGAGAATTAAAAGAGGCATAATATCAAATATTTTTTATTATTTACGTGCTCTTGAAAATATAGTTCACTTTTGAGAGTACTCTTTTTTCGAAGTTTTCATCTGTGAGACGATTGAATTTCGGAATGTTAAACATTGTGGCGAAACTAAACATTCTTTGGCGATCGTGGCGCAGAGAGTTGTGCGCTAGTGTAGTGAGCCGAAGTCACTGGGGAACCGAGTTCAAATCCGACAAAGATCGTGGGTTTTTATTCGATCGCCACCTCTCTGGTGATGGCTCAGAACCTCTCTGCTTTAGAGTTTGGAGAGGAGGTTGGATTCAAATTTTAAATCTTACGCTATAAGAATTTTTAAACCATATTCTTAAGTTAAACTTTCGAATTCTTCTCAATAATTAGTTTGAATGCATCAATTATTATCTAGAATATAGAATGTTATAGACGCGAGAAAGCAAAACCAAATAATTTTAATTATCAAAATAAATTAATTTTAAATATTAATTTGGAAAAAATAAATTTAATTATAATAAACAAGATTGTAAGATATAAAGTCACTTAAAGAAAACTGCCAAATATTGTTCGAGCTTGGATTAGTAACCTAATAATAATATTGTGTAAATTATTGTATACTTTTTTCCATACTTAATGGACTGCGTGCCAATTATTTGTCGGTTTAGAATTTAATAGTCTTTCCTTTCATTGTAGATTTTCGAATTTGTTCAAAGTTGTCAAGGAAGGAAAGCAAGCAGCTGTAGCGGCGGCAACTCACCCGAAATTTAAAATAAGATGGTTGAAGTGTTTAAATGAAACGGCTCGAGACAATGCAATGGCCATTATAAAAAATGGAATAGCGGCATGTTATCATCATCCATCACAAGATCTCATAGAGATGGATATCAGTAACAATGGTTTCGATTTTGATAATGAAAACGAAGGCGGATCAAACATTCAAAATACTTTAGGGATTACTACGTGTGAAATCGAGTTTCAACGTTTTTGTCAAGATCCGAAGAACAATTTATCGATTTTGCATGCTTATTTAATTATTAAATCGGCATTTCTTAAATTTAATACTTTATTACCATCTTCTGCTCCAGTCGAAAGAATGTTTAGTTTTGCCACAATTTTTAACATTCCGAAATTCAATCGTCTCACAGATGAAAACTTCGAAAAAAGAGTACTCTCAAAAGCAAACTGTATTTTCAAGAGCACGTGAATAATAAAAAATATTTGATGTTATGTCTCTTTTAATTCTCAATTATATATTTCTTTATGTACCATTCACTGTTTACTTTGGACACCGGACTAAGAGAGAAACAATCACTAAATCCTGCAAAATATTTGTTTAAATAAACGGATACTTTTTCATTCAATTTTAATATATTTGTTTATTAGACACGGAGAAATTATTTTGTTAATTGAATTATTTTTTATTAGTCATAACGAGTTTTAATTCAACCAAGTTTATTAGAAAAATATTTCGTTGAATTTATTCTTTTTTTTTCTGTGTGCAATTGCTGCTTTGCGCTGAATATTAATTAACTAAATAATCAAGAAACATCTGACCGTGATTACTGAGTGACAGTGTAATTAAAATTATTTTATTTTGATTAATCGGGTAATTTAAAAATTTTATACTCTGATTACTGATTAATAAAGTAATTAAATATTTTTCTTCTTGATTACTGGTTAATCAAAAAATTTTCTACTTTAATTATTAATTAATCAAATAATTGAAAATTTCTCGACTTTGATTACTGATTATTCAATTAATCGTTAATCAAAGCTGATAATATTACTGAATATATCGATGTTACCGAAGACTGAATATTACTGAAAATATCGATGTTACCGAACTCGTTTACTGAGTGATGAAGTAATTGAAAAATTTTCAAGTCTGATTACTGATTAATAGAGTAATTAAATATTTTTTTCCTTGATTACTGGTTAATCAAGTAATATAAAAATTTTATATTCTGATTACTGATTAATAAAGTAATTAAATATTTTTCTCCTTGATTACTGGTTAATCAAAAAAATTTTTACTTTGATTATTGATTAATCATGTAATCGGAAAATATTTTTTTCTAATAAATAAGTAATTAAGTAATCAAGTAATGTTAATTTATTCTTAATTTTTTGCCGATCTCTGAATAGGGGTAGAAAAGGCTGAAGAATATAATGGACTTAAAAAAGTTGCAAAAAATTAATAATAAATTGCCAAAAGGAACAATTATTGAAAGCTTGAAAGTAAATATAGTAAAACATTTCTTATGATTAATTCTAAAAAATTTTTAATCTAAAAAAATCAAATGGGCACAGTAGGAACTGTGCCGCAACCAACAACGTAGAACTACGTCAACTGTCACTGTTTCAGGTTAAAGAATTGAAGTATTCAGCGAAGGACAGTTGACGTATACAGGGCTACGTCAACTGTCCTTTGCTGAATACTTTAACATGAAATAGTGACAGTTGACGCAGCCCTACATCAACTGTTCTTCGCTGAATACTTTAACTCTTTAACATGAAATAGTGATAGTTGACGCAGATCTACGTTGTTGGTTGCGGCACTGTTGCTACTGTGCCCGTTTTATGGAAGTGAAACTTTTTTAGGCACGGTAGTAAGTTTGATTTTGCAACACGAAAAAGCGTCACAATAATTTGACCCATAGGTATACGGCACTGGTGAGACGGGTTGAACGAGGACTGCGTGTTCTTTTCTTCTTTTGGCACGGTAGTAAGTTCGATTTAGCGACACGAAAAAGCGTCACAAATTTTGCGATACGAAAAAACGTCACAAAAATTTGACCCATAGGCATACAGCACTGGCGAGACGTGTAGAGCGAGGACTGCGTGTTCTTCTTTTGGCACGGTAGTAGGTTCGATGTAGCGACACGAAAAAGCGTCACGAAAATTCGACCTATCCCAGTAAGTAAAGAAACATTTTAGAAATATTGACTTTACGTGTATTTTTGAAACGTCTTTAATAATATTGTATATATATTTGAAAAATGTTATTTCGTAATATAATTTTTTTGAATGTTGTTAAAATATTTCAAAAACATTTGCAACGTTGTAACACGCCCATCATTTCAACGTTACTGCAATTTCGAAATTGAGGTCAAAGTATGTTTATAGTGATTTTCTATATAACGTTAAGAACTACACATTTGACAACGTTACAAGTTTTGCTTACTGGGATAGGTATACAGCACTGGCAAAACGGGTAGAGTGAGGACTGCGTGTTCTTCTTTTGGCACGGTAGTAAGTTTGATTTAGCGACACGAAAAAGCGTCACGAATTTTGCGATACGAAAAAAATGTGTGCGTGGCCTCCACGCGCGGCAGAAGTGAAACTTCCTAGCTGTGGGAATAGGCTAGGTATCTTGTTTATATAGTATCTGAATTAAAGCCTATGTAATTAACAAATCAAATTTCAACTATAAATTACTGCAGCCGATAAAATTCACAAATAAAAATTGATTTGTGAATGAAAGCCTTTGTAATTTACAAATAAAATTTTAATTATAAATTAAAGCCGATGCAATTCACAAATAAAAATTGATTTGTGAATTAAAGCCTGTGTAATTCACAAATCAAATTTTAATTATAAATTAAAGCCGATGCATATCACAAATCAATTTTGATTTCATGTTTTAAAAAAAACAAAAAATTATTTTTAAAAATTTGATTGCATCTTGTAGACACATTCAATTTTACAAAATTGCAAATGTAAAAAATAATATTATTATTCGATTCCGTCAAGTCCATATTTTCATCATCTGTCCCCTTGAAACCATAGAACTTTTGTCTGAAACATTTTTCTTTAAAATGTGTTGTTCAAGAGAAATTCAAGTGATTTGATTAAAGTAGGACACCCTATATTGATATAGGTATATAAAAATATTTAATTAAGTATGGTATCATTATGTATTCTAGAAAAATTAAACATTATTCATTATTATATCTTAAAATTATTTATTTAGAATTAAGTATTACTTGAAGCAGCGAGAATTACAGTGCGAGAGAAAGAGAGAGAAAATCATATGGTCCTTTTGTACGAACCCGATAAAAACAGTCACGACACATCCACGTCGAATCCACGTAATTTACGTGGATAGAGATTCATCCGCGAGTTATCCACGTGGATTCAACGTTTCTTTTTCATCGACAATATCGAAGTACCTTATCCACGTGGATTCGACGTTTCTTTTCCATCGCCAAATCGAAGTACCTTATCCAAGTATCAATGTAGATTTCACGTGTATGTTTCTATTATTCTACTGATGTATATAATATATATATACATATATATGTGATTTATCAATCAGGAAATATTGTTATCAATCACAACATAGCTAAATGGGACACATTTAATGGATAATCAATAGAAAAATTTGATTGTGTTACAAAAAGTGTGTGCGTGTGCAGTAGATATGCTATCTATTTTTTTACAAATAACGTCAGAAAAAAATTATTATAAACCCAATTGCTGTTATCTTGTTACAAACAAAACATTAGGTTAAATAAGAGTATTATAGAAAAAAAGGCAGCGTCAGAGTCAGAAGGTCACCGCTACTCCGTTCGATCAGAAAAGTCAAGCGACGATGGATGCGATTACTGCTTGGATGGGTGACCGCGGCGATACTTCTTTATATCCAGTATTAAACACCAAGAAATTCACACGTTACTGCTAGTTGTACTTTTTTTTCTTTATTTTTGAGACTTCTTAAAACCTTGTATGTATAGAGTGGAAGATATCCACTCCATTAATAAAATTAAAATTTACGTGAAAAATTCGTGGAACGTCATGTGCATTCCACGTGGATTAGAGTACCGTTCTTAAGCGGTTGTCCACTCGAATATCCACGTGGATTCCACGGTGCTGATCCACATAGCAATAACGTGGATTTCACGTACTGTTTTTATCGAGAAGCTGGCCGAAGCGCACATGTACGTGCTTTCTCTTTTGTGTAGGAACACATAATTGCTTTGCACATGCATGTAGGTGTAGTAGAGACAGTGTCAAGGAAATACTGGAGTTATTCTTAATAATTTCCTTCAATGCAGCATTAACAAGAAACCGCGCTAGTAAATAGAAACATGAAAAGTACATAACTCGCCTATACGCGATGACGAAAAAATGACGTAAATTTGCTGATTTAAACTTTGCGTTGTAATGTCTTCGCATGTAGGATATAAAGAGAAAAAATAAACACATTTTCTTATATAATTTAATCCAAGCTATCAATTAAATCTATTAAAAATTTAATTAGCCCAAACATTTCTAATAATTTCAGGTACTCGCAAATGGATAGCTCATACATAAATATACGAGCCGCTCGCATCGCTGGTGCATCGCTTGGTGCGAAACATTACTATACCTTTTGATTCGGTTTAAACATGCTCCACCTGCCCACGAGAGGTAATCCGCGAATTATGAGACACTCTATATATTTATATACAGAGTGAATTCTTTAAATTAAGATCTCGAAAACAATGCATTTTTGAAAAAAAAGACTGGTTTTTGAGGGGATACATAACAGTAGTATTTATTTTTGATTTGGTGGACGTTTTCAGGGTTATTTTAAGGTAAATTTTTTTTTAACAGAAACATATATGTTTAATGGCATCTTATTTTATGCAAAAAAAAAATAAACAACTTTTGTCTTAAACATTTTTTATCCAGCGTCTACTTTCTACGATATTTAACGTTATTATCAAGACAATATTTGTTAAATATCTTGGAAAATTGAAGCCGGATAAAAAATGTTTCAGATAAAAGTTATTTGGTCTTGAGGGGGGGGGGGGGATAATTTGATGTAGTCAATAAAGTATAGGTTTAAAGATTAGAGAGTGTCAACAAATGCGATAGCGTAGATCACTACGAAATATAAACAATAAGATTTCAGAATAATGTAATAATTACGTGGTTATTTACTATCGGCGAAAACGCATTAAAACTAGCAGTCATTCTACGTTTGCTTATTATTTACTTTTACATATTTATTTATTTTAAGGGCCGGTTGTTTCAACCCTTTGGTAAACGAACTAATAGTTAAATTATGTCGATCTTTGTTTAATTTGAAGAAAAAACAAAGACATATATATAATTTGACTATTAGTTAATTTACCAATAGGTTGGAATAACCGATCCTTATTCATTTTTTTTATAAAGAAATCGCTAGCATGCTCTTTTTAACAACTTTCTAAAAATGTCATTATAATGTATTCTCTTATTGATAAAAAAGAGGTATTCTCTCTCGACTTACATCATCGTGTCTTCCACGTGGCAACGGATGCTGGTAGTGAATATATTAACGATCACCAAACGCGATATCGATTTACTTCACCACTAATCAGCCAACAACATCACCATCTACATAGACACATTGCCTGATCAGACATAAAGACAGATAGACACGCGCAGAGAAAAAAAGAGAGATAGACTAAGAAAGAAGAGAAAAGAAAAAGAGAGAAATGAGTCACAGCACATTCATTAGCGTCATCAAATTCTTTTGCAAATTGTTCAAATAAGTGATTCTTGCAATCTTCGGATAAATTGGATAATCTAAAGATGATGGTTTTTAGCAAACAAAATACTGCACTTTAGTGTTTCTTCTCTTTGTTACGACAAAAAGAGAATATTGAAATTGGAATACGCACACGAAATCGCGTCGAGTGGCAGTCGCACACTGGCCTTTCTCTGCAGGAGCGATGGAAAATCATGATGGCCGAGTGAAAGAGAAGAGGTGTGCGCTATACCCTTCTCCAAGGTTTACGGATCCCGACATAACGGAGAGTTCGTAAGTTAAGTCGCGCGAGCAACCGCCACTCCACACCATGTAAGATCATATAAATTCCATTCGGTACTAGATATAAAAAAATTGATTAAAAGATTTTATAAAAAAAGTGTATATAAAGATTAAAAACAAAACAAAACTAGATGTACCTAAATTTACTATTTTCTATATAAAAATAAGTTGTATAGTATAATTTGATTACTTTAAGAGTAAATTAAAGATATCAGTCTAAATAAATTAAATAATATCCTTACGACTCTCGAAAATTCAAACTCAAAATAACTTGGCTATGAGAGTCAAACGCGGTACTTGGTGCGTATTTAATCAAAAATGATTTGTTTCAAGATACAAGATTCTATATTCCGTACGTTTCGGCTCCAAATCCTCAGCAGATAAAAAATATTAAAAAATTCTCGAATTCTCCATCATACCCAGTGTGTCGCAAGATTACCAAGTCAAGAAGCTAATACCGGAGTATGAGTAACCAAAAGATTGACATCAAATAGTCCGGAGAACGAGATTGAAGCAAAAAACATATTCTCATGCATATATCTATATGTCGTCCGCACAAGAATCATACAATTATTTAAAGGAACAATGCTTAAGAGCTACATGATAATGTCAAGAAGAGTATAACGACACTGGATGTTCCTTTAAATAATTGTATGATTCTTGAGCGGACGACATATAGATATATGTATGAGAATATGTTTTTTGCTTTGATCTCGTTCTCCGGACTATTTGATGTCGATCTTTTGGTTACTCATACTCCGGTATTAGTTTCTTGACTTGGTAATCTTGCGACACACTGGGTATGATGGAGAATTCGAGAATTTTTTAATATTTTGTATCTGCTGAGGATGGCCCGATTTGAAGCCGAAACGTACGGAATATAGATCTTGTATCTTCAAACAAATCATTTTTGATTAAATACGCACCAAGTACCGCGTTTAACTCTCATAGCCAAGTTATTTTGAGTTTAAATAAATTATGTTTAAATTGTTATTTTCAAGCTATATAGTAAGAATACACTCTGTATAATGTAAAAATACATCTACGGAAAGTAGAATATTAAGAAAACACGTAACTCAGATTCTGAAATAAACTTCGGGATATAAACATACAAGCGTAGAATCAATTCCTCATTTTAAAAATTGAAAAGTTACAAGATTATCTCTTTTTTAAGATATCAAAAAATTTTTTAACATTAACGTAAATATACATCAAGTTATTACATTTTAGTTTTTAATTTGTTTTAAGCAATCTAGGATTTACGTGATGTAGTAAATCTTTTTTCAAATTATAAATCATGTAAAATATGTTTTACGAACCAAAGAAGTCCTAGATTATAATTTTATTTCAAAACTTGTATTTTATAATATATAAAATACATACATATATTGGATAATTGTAATAATTTAAAAATTATATACAGGGTGTTTCAAAAAAGAATTCAGCATTTATATAATATGGTAGATAGTACACACAGTACTGCTGTAAGTAAAAAAGTCAGTAAACATAAGGTCGAAAACTCAATCGTTTCAAAGATATAAATAATTTTTATATTACCTACTGCCATGACTGACTTACAAGAAAACACTCCGAACCCGAACTCTTCAATTTGGATAAACTTTTGTGGGTGTGTAGAGTGACTTAATACATGAATAAAGGTATGCTTTATTTAGCCCTTCAAAGTATGATTTTTTACCTAAAAGTCAAAAGGGCGCTTTTACTTTTTAGCGTATAACTCTCAAAATACAAGAGATAGAGAAAAATGTTTAAAATCAAAGTTTAATGGTAAGTTAAGGTCCATAAACTGGTGTAAACAAAAATGTAAAAAATTTTAAAAAAATTATTTTGTAATACAATTTTTTTTACATCTTTGTTTATACCACTTTGTAGATCTTAACTTACCATTGAACTTTTATTTTAAATATTTTTCTTTATCTCTTGTATTTTAAGAGTTATACACTAAAAAGCAAAAGCGCTCTTTTAACTGTTAGGTTGAAAATCATACCTTAAAGGACGATAGGGCACAAATAAAGCATACCGTTATTCATGTATTGAGTCACTCTACATACCCACAAAAGTTTATCCAAATCGAAAAGTTGGGGTTTGGGATGTTCTCTTGCAAGTCGGTCATGTATGTATATCAGTGTTATGTATTCATTGTATATCAGTTAGTAATATACAAAATTGTTTATATCTCTGAAACGATTGAGTTTTTGACCCATGTTTATTTGTAAGACCGCTTTACTCAGTGCTGTGTGTATATAGCATATAAGTGCTGAATGCTTTTTTTAAACACCCTGTAGATATACATTTAATATTTTTACATTTAAAAAAATTTATATAAAATGTTAAGAAAAATGTTCACGATGATTTACTATTGTAAGTAAGCTATATACTTACTAAAGAATCGCTACTTGTTAGAAGTAAATTATTTATGACAATACAAAATATTAAAAATTAAGATTAAACTGTATTGGAAAATACACATATACAGTGTCCAAAAATTTACCTGAGAATCTCTTTGCGGGACCATATTCTATAAGTAAAAATAATAAAAAATGTTATATACAGGGTGGACCAAATGAGTTTATAATGGGAAAAATCTCGAAATAGAGGTTAGATACAGCAAAATGTTTCAGACAAAAGTTGTATGGTCTAAAGGGGGACATAAGATGGTGGCAATGATTTGACTTTGGATGGTCGTTTGAAGCTCACGTGAACATCACCTTCAATTTCTTAAACGGAACCCCCTATATTGTAGTATATTGTTTGAAAGGGCATAAAATAAGAAAAATTTTGGCGCAAACCAGAGGTCGATACGTTGACCCGTTCGGGAGTTATTTAGGGTCAAAAATTGACTTTTTCCAACTTTGACTTTAAATAACTCCCGAACGGATCAACGTATCGACCTCTGGTTTGCGCCAAAATTTTTCTTATTTTATGCCCTTTCAAGGTGACGTTCACGTAAGCTTCAAACGACCATCCAAAGTCAAATCATTGCCACCATCTTATGTCCCCCTTTAAACCATACAACTTTTGTCTGAAACATTTTGCTGTATCTAACCTCTATTTTGAGATTTTTCCCATTATAGACTAATTTGGTCCACCCTGTATATAAAGTTTGGCTAGAAATGCTTTAATACAAAGTTATAAACAAATATTGAAATAAAACATAAAATATAGGTAACAATGGATTGGTGTAAAGCATAAAAAAAGGACATGTAGTGGCATATTGCAAATTGCATAATTTTTTGAATAGCAACTACGCGATTTCTTTACACCAATTGAATTATCTTATTATTCTATACATAAAAGTGTTAAGGTACAGACATAAAAAAAAATGGATAGTTTAAAAGATATTTTATACTTCATGTCAAAATGTGCCAGAATAAAATATAAAGTATCTCATAAACTATTAATTTCTTGATAACTCTACTTCGATACTTTTATATGTAGAATAACTAGAAGAATCAAATTACGTAAAAAAAAATCATACAATTCTATTTAAAAAATTGGCGATGACTTTTATGTGACCGCAAAAAATCGATTTTCTGGAAAATTGATTTTACCATTATTTGTCCCCCTTCAAACGATACAACTTTCGTCTGAAACAATTTTTTCTTATATGCTTTCTTTTCAAAATATTCAAGTCTCAATTTGAATACCTCACCCTGTAGATTTTCAGTATTTACAGCTAGTGAATATCGAAACGCTAAATGTCTAAACAGTCCAAACGGACACTAAATGGCTTCCTCGCCCTAAAAAAACTCGGGTATAAACCTGTCGGCAAGCTCTTGGACATGATACAAGCTCGACTGCGTTACGTCATAGGCACTAACCTAGTGACGTGCCACAGGCTTTAACCTGTTGGCGAACGCTTGTCCAAGATGCAAGATCAAGTTGCGCTACGTCATAGGCTCTAACCTAGTAACGTGCCACAGGCTCTAACCTGTTGGCGAGCGCTCGGACATGAAAAAAGATTAACTGCCTTACGTTATAAAATTTAATTTAGTAATGAGCCGCAGGCTCGATCTTATTAGCGAGCTCTGTCTCAAATAAGAGGCACAATAGATCCTCTTCCGGTTTGATCACAAAAAAACGATCGTATCGGTAATAAAGGTGGAAAGTCCGAACATAGTAATAATAAAATTATAAAAAAATTGGTTCGTGGGCTTCTCTTTTATCTAAACGAACATTATAGTGCAATAAGAAGCTACCATTTAAGATTGAGGCAAATAAATCTAGTAAGTTTCGTTCGAGAGGATTCAGTAGATCTATTACGAAGCCTGTCACGGACTTCACCAGATTCTCCTCCGATCTTATTGGAAGACAATTGTCGATCATTTCTTTGAGAAGAAATCATTAGTTTGATTACAAACAATGTCAATGAAACAAATCATTTTTAATTAAAGCAGAAAAAATAGTAGTTACATATTCGCCAGCACAATCGTGGTTTCCCACGTTTCGCTCAATCCTGGATCTTGGAATCGGATCCTTTAATGCTCATTCTAAATAGTAATCTTTTACTTCCATCAAACAAGGAACTGCATCCTTCTTGGAAGACTCTTACCTTGATGGCAGGTAAATTATCAGGGTGTTTTTCCTGAAAAAGGGGATTTCAGAGATATCTATTAGTATTTCGATATCTTAGAAAGACCTCAACAAAATCTTCCCTAATTAATTCAACGATTGCGAATTGAAAAAATGGTGAATTTTTTGTAATAACAAAAATCCTTTTTTTTTAACACAGAAGTATCAGATATTTTTAAGTCTTAACAATAGAGTTAAAAAAGGAGGATCTTACGCTCTTTTAATAGCGTTCGTTCAGCTAATTCCTTTATTTAGGAATTAGCTGACCAATAATTAATCAGATTTACAGGATATTATCAGGAGATTCTTTAAAAGCGGGGTACAGGTCCATTTATTCATGACACCAGGCAGAAGGGCAAAGGTTGACTAAGGAGCAGTCGACAACAACATTGTTAAAAAGTCATCCGGCCCAGACAACCAAAAAAGCTGAAACAACTAAGCGAGATGAATAAGTTGTTATAGAGGACCTGGATGTGAAAATTTTTGTCACTAATGGTAACCGCGTGGATCAGAAAAGAGTTAACTCCAGCTATTCCAGAGTATAGGGTATATTAAAGTAAGTCCTATTATCTGAAGAACGAGAGAAACTAATCAAAGAGCATGTTACACCAAAGAATTGTGTTCTGATTAATCCTCTTAATTTTAATGAGAAAATTAAGATCTCCATAAATGATACGGCATCAAAACGAGATAGGCGTATTGTAAAAAAACAAAAAAAAATTACTGCCTGTCTTGCATTATTGGATATTATGATAACTGAGGCTATCAATGACAGCACCTCCGGTAACAAAGATAGAAAGCTACCTTCATTGCAAATCTCTTTAGTTAGGAGCTCAGCTAATTTCCTCGCTAATTAGCGGATCCACAAAGGGTGGAGTCGATAATTGGTATAAGTTGCGTTTTCGCCACCTTTAACACTTCACAGAAAGATATGTTAGATTTATCTACAACAGATAAATGGCTTTTTAGCCAGAAGTTAGACGAAAGACTTAAGGGGTAAGGCCACCCTGGGCGTCAAAAAGAAAAGGTCAATTTCGGGATTTTTTTTAAAGAGTATAGTAAATGTTATCGAATTTTCGTCAAAAGTACTTTATAAAACTTGCCTTGAAGTACAAAAATAAATTTTTTCAAAAATTTTTATTAAAAAATGGCGGCTCCAGAACCAGGCTCCGACGACGCCTGTATATAAACGGGCGGACAGAAATCTCCTTCAGATTTTCACCTGGAACAAAAACCCAAAATTTTTCTTTTAATAGATACCCTAAACTAGTACACCACGTAGGGAAATTTGAAAATACTGTTTTTTCGGAAAATGGTGAGCATATGAACCCAAAATTCATTTTTTCACGTAAAAATTTTATCATTAATTGTTTATAAAAAACAAAGTTTATAAGATATCGAAAAATCCCTACGTGGTGCACTAGTTTAGGGTATCTATTAAAAGAAAAATTTTGGGTTTTTGTTCCAGGTGCAAATCTGAAGGAGATTTCTGTCCGCCCGTTTATATATCAGGCGTCGTCGGAGCCTGGTTCTGGAGCCGCCATTTTTTAATAAAAATTTTTGAAAAAATTTATTTTTGTACCTCAAGGCAAGTTTTATAAAGTACTTTTGACAAAAATTCGATAACATTTACCATATTCTTTAAAAAAAATCCCGAAATTGACCTTTTCTTTTTGACGCCCAGGGTGGCCTTACCCCTTAAAGCGGCAAAGATAATAATAATAATAATAAAAAATTAAGGACCCGCCTAGACGCTTATCCTCAAAACCCAAAATGTCAGACGAGTATCGAAACAAATCATACAGTCAAAGCTAGTCCAACAAGAAAAACTAGAAAAACAGAAGAAAGACTAGATATATCGGTTGTGAGTCAGCTGGCAGATTGAGACTTTTCTTAGAAAGATGGAGAAAGGTAACCTCCAATTCCAAAATTTTGAGTTAGATTCAGGGATATGTAATTCCCTTTTCTAAACCATTTTCCAAAATTGATCCCCAAAGAACCCATATGGTCACTAAAACAGAAAGCTATAGTTAAAGATCAAATTGAGAAATTAATCGAAAAAGAAACTACCAGTCGATGCCAGCTTTGTAAAGATCAATTGTGTATTGACTTGATTCCTAAACCAGTTGATACTTACAGGCAAATTCTTAAAATATCTAAAGAATTAAATAAATCTATTAAAAAACAGATCTTTTTAAGTTTGAAGATTACAAGGTCGCTTATAAATTATAAGCCCGTATTGTTTCATAAGCAAGTTAGACCTCAAGAGGCCTATTATGTGGTCCCCATTGACAAACATAGCAGGAAATACCTAAGATTTTTCTTTGAGGGTATTTACAAATTTAACTGTTTACCTTTTGGTCTTAATACGACTCCATACGTTTTCACTGAAATTTTGATAACTGTTGTAGGTTATTTGAGAAATTTAGGATTTTACCAATTAACTATAAAGATTTGACACAACTGATTGGTTCTTTCATATATATGGTTGCCCAGCTATTCTATGGTTACACACATATAAAAAATGTAGAATAAAAAAATATTTAGCTTTAGTAAAGGCCAATGGTAATTATGGGGCTTATATGGATTTAAAACAAGAATTACTAGAAGATTTTTTATGAGCTCATGAAAATCGGTGAAAATTGGAGAGATTACACCACTTTAATTATTTAGAGCTTCTATCAGCACTTTGTGGCCTGAAATATTTTCCAAAGAAAACTGCAACATTCCTTAAAACAACGACAATTGCTTACATATATCATATGGAAGGTGTAAGTTTTAAGATACTTAGTATTCTGACTAATAAGTCTTTTTGGAGATGGTGTAAAGGAGGTTTATTTATTTTCACGTTTTATATCTCATCTCGCGATAATGCAGAAGCAGAATTAAAATCAAAAAAGTTAGAAAAGGAAACAAAACTAAAATTATCTGAGGAAACTTTTACCAAGTTTGTTAGGAAATTTAGTTCCCCAGAAATAGCTTTATCTGCAAGAGTTATATATTACGTAGTGTAAAGATTGTATAATTTCTGAAAAAAAGATCTAGAGGCAATGGCAATCAATGCCTTTACCTAAAACTAGGAAACCTATTCTTTTATGCGTTTCCACTATTTATTTTATTCATTAAAGGTTTACAGGAAATTAAGACCGCCTAAACCAAGAGACGAGTCTACTCATACATAGAAGCCAAAGATAGTTCGTACTTTTTCAAAGACTTGCAAAATTACAACTTATCACTAAAAAAAAAAAGTAATAACGTTAATAGCTTTAGTATCTGAGAAAAGAATCCAGAACCTATCATTAATAGTTACAAGGAACATTGTTGTCAACAAAAACCGGATAGAAATTAAGATTCCAGATAGAATTGAGACTTCAAAACTGGGAGAAAACAACCAATAAAAATTTTACCCTTTTACAAAGGAAACTTGATAAACTGGCCAGCAAATACGCTCCAATCTTAAAAAGACGGAACTTTCTAGGAAGGATAGCAAGGCTCGTTTGTATCGTTCAGGAGCCTTTCAAGAAAGTAACAAGACAGACCCTTAGCAGATGATTAAAGGATTACAGCAAGACTGTGGTTATAGATATACAATACTAACAGTTTCTTAGCACATAGCTGTAGACACACTTCTATATCCGCGGCAAAACAAAAGGGTATCAATATTGATCTTATCAAAAACTCAACAAGTTGGACTGAAAAGTCAGCTACTTCCGCTTAATTTTAGGATAGGCCCATCGTTCAAGATCGAACTTTATATGGGCAAGCCATTTTAGATAATAAGTAATCAAAGAGAAGAACTTTTTGTTTATATTATACATGTATATATATATATATATATATATTTATATATAAATATATATATACCTATATAAATATATATATATATATATTGTTGCGCTCGTCCGCGCGTTCACTGCACTCACTCACGCACACACTCGCAAACGCGGCGCGCAATCCCGTTCCCGGGAATAATGACTCTCAGTTAACAGAGAACTCGTTTAATGAGAAAATTCAATGATACAGCAGAAGCTCGTAATACGTCTATTCGGCTCAAAGGCCCGGCGGAGAATCTGAATGGCGACTGTTGATAAACAATAACGTTCGGCTCGTCACTAGGCACGTCGTCCGGCAGCGCTTCGCGACTGCCTTCCGGGTTTCTACCGGGCGTCTCGGCACGGGCGAAACACTGCCCCCCTCTTCCTAGATTGTCGTCCCGACAATCTAGGAGGGCAGCGCCCAGACGAGCTCGGCTTTTTGGGCACCAAACCGGCGCTCCTTGTCCTACCCCGAGCTGCTGCTACGGGTTAACGGACTGCCTCCTCCTGGTCCCTCGCCGTAAACTGGGACTCCGTCTTCTTCCCCGCGATCGACTTCCTGGGGCGAGCTAGCCAGGTTCCCCCATGCCGACTCCAGGGAGGACCGTCCATCCCGTCTCGACCTCGAGCTCCGGTCCCCCGACGACGTCCTCTTCCACGACTGCTGCCCCGTCGCTCTTCCTCGAATTCTTCGGACAAGGGGGGGGGGGGACTTCCCATGGACTCTGCGCCCCGCAGGGCTCCCAAGTCCCCGCCCGGCATTTGCCCTATGGCCCACGGGAAAACCATGGGTCAAAAACCGTGGGCAGGCAGTCCTCTTCGAGTTGGTTTACTTCTGGAGGTCCCGGCCGATGTTCTGCCGCAAATCGAAATTCCCTCCGAACTCGAAAATGGGCCTCTTTTCGCGTGCCGCAGGTTTCCTTTAAGAAAACTTCATAGAGGAAGCTTTGTTTTCATAAACAAAGCTTCCTCTATCAACCTCATAGAGGAAGCTTTGTTTTCATAAACTTCGTATATGGACCTTTGATCGCATATAAAGCTAGGTCTAATCAACCAAATATTAAAGAAAAATATATGAAATAGGGGTAGAAAAGACCAAAGAAAAAATTGTTTTTTAGTTTTTGACGCCAATGTGTTCAGAATGTTCTAAAACGTCGAAAAATCGCCATTTTAAAAAATGTCGGTATGTGTGTATGTATGTCTGTCTGTATGTGCCAAATTTACAGAAATTTCTATAACTGCAGAACTGATCAACAAAATCTTAACCAATTATATATGAAATAGGGGTAGAAAAGACTGAAGAATATAATAGAATTAGAAAAATTGCGAATATTTTAAAATTTTAACCTTTAAGGGCTACATCTCAAGTCTCAATAATTGAGATTTTTCACAAATTGATGTTTTTGACAATTTAGTATTAATTATTGGCAATTTTTTCTAATTATATTATATTCTTCAGTCTTTTCTACCCCTATTTCATATATAATTCTTTAAGATTTGGTTGATTAGACTCAGCTTCATAAAGCTTCTATGTATGTACGAATTCTCCGAAATTTGAAATGTCAATCAAATTTTAAAGAATTATATATGAAATAGGGGTAAAAAAGACTGAAAAAATCTAATAAAATTAGAAATAGCCCAATATCTCAAAATTAATGGAAATTAGAGCAACATTTAAATCTTAACGAATTTTCTCTTATACATATAAGTACCTAACGTCTGTCTGTATGTCTGTATGTCTGTCTGACCGCGAACTACTCATTCATTAATGGACCAAATTTTAAAGAAGTGTACATGAAATAGGGGTAGAATTTCCCGGGGAGTGCCATAAAGTATATAGTTTTTCGTTACCGATCTTTTTGGAAGGCGATTACGATATTTTTCCAATTTTTCAGGAATTAATTGACCGAATCTCAGAGAATTGTATATGAAACGGGGGTAGAATTTTCCGGGGAGTGCCATAGAGTATATAGTTTTTCGTTACCGATCTTCTTGGAAGCGGGTTACGATATTTTTCCAATTATTCCGGAAATAATTGACCGAATCTCAAAGAATTGTATATGAAACGGGGGTAGAATTTTCCGGGGAGTGCCATAAAGTATATAGTTTTTCGTTACCGATTTTTTTGGAAGGCGGTTACGATATTTTTCTAATTTTTCAAGGAATTTAATAATTCTTTAATCTCTGTCTGTCTGTCTGTCCGCAAACTACTCATTCATTAATGGACCGATTTTCTTGAACCAGGTGTCAATATTTTTCTAATTTTTTGGAGATGATTACCATGGGGTTCAATTTTTTGTTTTACAGATTTTCTTGAAAGCGATGCCAAAATTTTGCTAATTTTACGGGGATTGCGACTATGGGTTTAATTTCTTTTAAAAGAAAGCTTTCTCTATCTATATAATTACCTAATACCGATTTTCTCGAAACCGGTGCCAAAATTTTTCTAATTTTTCGGGGATTGTGACGATGGATTTAATTTCTTTTAGAATGTATTTTTTATAAAAAAAATCTAATAAAATTATAAATAGACCGATATCTCAAAATTAATGAAAATTAGAGCAACATTTAAATCGTAACGAATTTTCTATCTATCTATATAAAATAGAATGTCTGTATGTCTGTATGTATGTCTGTTCTATATACACTCTTAAACTATTCGACCGATCTGGACGAACTTTTGCACAGTTACTCTTTACATCCTTGCGCAAAACATAGGCTACTACGGAACCTCGATTATTCACTTACCGATCAGCTACTTTATTCCTTGGTTTTCCCGGGCGTTTTTTCGGGAATTTCGAGATTGCTCGCTCGCGATGTATGCACAGAACTTCGATATTTCACTTACCGATTACCAATTTTATCCCTTTGTTTTCCCGGGCGTTTTTTAAGTCTGTTTGTTCTTTATACACTCCTAAACTATTCGACCAATCTGAACAAACTCTTGCACAGTTACTCTTTACATCCTTGGGCAAAACATAGGTTACTACGGAACCTCGATATTTCACTTACCGATCAGCGTCTTCATTCCTTGGTTTTCCAGGGCGTTTTTTCGGACATTTCGAGATTGTTCGTTCGCGATGTACACAGAACCTCGATATTTTACTTACCGATTACCGATTTTATCCCTTGGTTTTCCCGGATATTTTTTGCAGAGAAATATCGAAGTTCTGTGTAACGCCGATTCGATTTAAATTATGATTTGAGAGTTTTAAAAAATTATGATTTTATTAAGAGTTTGAAGCAATCAAATTTTCAGAAAAGTACTGGTTTTTTGTAAAACCATAATTAAAATTTACAAAAACCTTATTTAAAAGAAAACGGTTAAAATTGTCAATAACTCCTCATAGCTTTTAAGTGTGCAAGTAGAAACTTGCACATTGCTTCCTCATAGTTTTGAAGTGTGCAAGTAGAAACTTGCACATTGCTTCCTCATAGTTTTGAAGTGTGCAAGTAGAAACTTGCACATTGCTTCCTCATAGTTCTAAAGTGTGCTAGTAGAAACTTGTACATTGCTTCCTCACAGTTTTTAAGTGTGCAAGTAGAAACTTGCACATTGCTTCCTCGTAGTTTTTAAGTGTGCAAGTAGAAACTTGCACATTGCTTCCTCATAGTTTTAAAGTGTGCAAGTAGAAACTTGCACATTGCTTCCTCATAGTTTTTAAGTGTGCAAGTAGAAACTTGCACATTGCTTCCTTATAGTTTTAAAGTGTGCAAGTAGAAACTTGCACATTGCTTCCTCATAGTTCTAAAGTGTGCTGGTAGAAACTTGCACATTGCTTCCTCACGGTTTTTAAGTGTGCAAGTAGAAACATGCACATTGTTTTGTCATAGTTTTTAAGTGAGCAAGTAGAAATTTGTACATTGTCTTGTCATAGTTTTTAAGTAAGCAAGTAGAAACTTGCACATTGCTTTCTCATAGTTTTTAAGTATACAAATTAGAAACTTGCACATTACATCCTCACAATTTTTAAGTATGCAAATTATAAAATTGCATATTGCTTAATCAACATTTTATTTCGCTCATAAAGCTTCCTCTATGAGGAAGCCAAATTGAAATATTTACTAATAATTATACATCAAAGAAAAAATTTGGTTTCCTCATAGAGGAAGCTTTATGAGCAAAATAAAATGTTGATTAAGCAATATGCAATTTTATAATTTGCATACTTAAAAATTGTGAGGATGTAATGTGCAAGTTTCTAATTTGTATACTTAAAAACTATGAGAAAGCAATGTGCAAGTTTCTACTTGCTTACTTAAAAACTATGACAAGACAATGTACAAATTTCTACTTGCTCACTTAAAAACTATGACAAAACAATGTGCATGTTTCTACTTGCACACTTAAAAACCGTGAGGAAGCAATGTGCAAGTTTCTACCAGCACACTTTAGAACTATGAGGAAGCAATGTGCAAGTTTCTACTTGCACACTTTAAAACTATAAGGAAGCAATGTGCAAGTTTCTACTTGCACACTTAAAAACTATGAGGAAGCAATGTGCAAGTTTCTACTTGCACACTTAAAAACTATGAGGAAGCAATGTGCAAGTTTCTACTTGCACACTTTAAAACTATGAGGAAGCAATGTGCAAGTTTCTACTTGTTTTTACATTATTCGATTCCTTTTATTATTCTACGCATAAAAGTATTAAGGTAAAATCATCGAAAAGTAAATACTTTACGAAATATTTCATATTTTATATTAAAAATATAATTACAAAATTTAAAATATCTCAGAAAATTTTTAACAAAAGAGAGCTTTATTATAGTGTTTTAAAAACGTCTTGACAATGGCTACAAAAATATGCAAAAAGACTGTTTTTTATTTAACCCCTTATGGTGTTTTATTTAAAAAATTTAAGGTGCTTTTGATCTAAATTTTTTATATAGAAACCCCTATTTTTATTGTTTATTCTTGTAGCCCTTGTTACAAAGTTTTTTAAACACTATAATAAAGTTCTCTTTTGTTAAGAATTTACTGAGATATTTCAAATTTTGTCATAATATTTTAGGAGGAGGAGGAGGAGTTTTACAGGATGTATTTAGGATATCCTGCGATACTCTTCAAGATATCCTGGACGTACGTAGGATGATTTTAGGACTTCTTATGTTATTTGAGTCTAGTGGACATTTATGAAAAATTTATAATTTATTACGTTACTTAAAACATTCTGAAGCTATTTTTAAGTATTTCACCACAATTAATAAAGTCAAATAAAATATTTACATTAACACATGTCCTGGATGTCCTTCGGATTTTCCGAGGATGTCATTGCTATCTGGGAAACAACTAAGTATCCTGAAAATATCCCAGGACGTCCTGGACGTATTCAGGACGATCCTGAGGACGTCTTGTGCTGTCTGGGGTTATTTTGAGTATTGAAAGGCATAAACGACCTTGACCTTGACATATGTTGTCAAGATCGCCCTCTTGAGTAACCTTCAGAACGTTTTAGCTGGCGGTCATTGTTTATTAAAAAGTTATAAACAAAAAAAGTTTAGTGGGGAAAATTATTTAAAGCAGTGAATTGTTGGTATATTGAAAGGAAAGTTATTTAAAGCAGAGAATAGTTGGTATATTGAAAAGTATATACACATTTTTATGTATTAGAAAGCGTGAATACAAATATTCTCTGCTTTAATCATGGCAAAAGCTGTTAAAGCTTTGTTAAAGCAAATAATAATTGGTTATTGACAAAACCTATAGGTTAGTGACGCGCTTTACAAGTATGTGCTTTCTAAGTTGAAGCACATACAAAACACATACTTGTAAAGCGCGCCACTAACCTATAGGTTAGTGACGCGCTTTACAAGTATGTGCTTTGTAAGTTGAAGAACATACTCTCTATTCTCTGCTTTAACGAAAAGACTGTTCAATATATCAACGATTCGCTGCTTTAAATGAAATTCCTTCGTTCATACATGTATTATTTC
Organism: Leptothorax acervorum; assembly: GCA_035220615.1. NCBI lineage: Eukaryota > Metazoa > Arthropoda > Insecta > Hymenoptera > Formicidae > Leptothorax > Leptothorax acervorum. The sequence goes on along the minus strand of JASTWQ010000272.1, from coordinate 141,941 downwards.
CACATACATATTAGTCGTTCATGTCTTGTAGTACTCAAAATAACTGCTATATTTGTCAAAATTTTTTTGTTAATAACTTTTTAACAAACAACGAGCGACGGCTAAAAACTTTTGAAGGTCACTCAGGGTCATGACCTTGACAAAATATGTCAAGGTCAAGGTCATCGGAGGGTGGTCCGTATTACTGCATAATTACCAAATTATGAACTAAAAGGCGTGAAGAATGACGTTAGAAAGCTAAATTATTTTTGTGATTTACAACGTTATTTTTCGTTTTAGTGTAATGTTTTAAAATATACCAAAAATTCCCATTTGGTTATAATTTAATATGTGGAAATAAATATTTATTTTAATTCGGCAGCTGTCAAACGGCTAGTTTTCGTCCTTGATTAGCACAATTCAATTCGACATATGTGGATTAAAGGAGTGTTTTCGGTATATTTTACAACTCTATTCTATCGATTACAAATGCTATCTTATTGAAAAACAATTTTATTTAAATGTACGTCGCAAGAATTTTTATGATATTTTTCTCGCTTCTGACGTTATCAATCCAAGATGGCTGCAGTGAATGAACAGGAGCCTTAACACATTTTTATCAGTTATAAAACTTTGATGGAGCTTTCACATCAAGGCGGTTAGCAATTGAAACCGGCAGTCCCGACACTCGAATGTCAACACTCGCAATGCAATAACATAACCTGTCAAGACCGTCTTAAGTCGACTATTTGCTGGACTTGACCAAGACTGGCTCAAGACAAATCTTAAGTAGGAACTGTGTATTGAATAATGCTATTTCGCTCTTAAGATTTATCTGTGCAACGTTATTTGCTTACTTAAGACCGAACTCAAGTTTAAACTTAAAAGTCGGTCTTAAGCAAGAACTATGAAGTGATCGTGGTCTTGAGAATAAGCTTAAGCCCGTCTTGAGTTTCAAGATACATCTTATGAATACCGGCCTTATTTTGAAGTCCGCCTTAAGTTCGGTCTTAAGTACCTCGCACAAAACTCTCGTAAGGTAACGTAGCGTAACCATAACGTAACGTAACGTGGGTCAACGCACAAGAAACGTATCGCTTACGGCGTTATACGGTACGGCGTGAGAGAATACGTGAGACGTGAGAGAATCATCTCGATCCGAGGCACGTATTAGATAAGCATTTAAAATGTTTTGTATTAAAAATAGGGCAATTAAAAATTAATAACAATTAATAGCATTAACAATTAATAACAGTTTATAACAATTTTACTATACAGAGGGTGAATCACTGAAGATGTTATAGGTTAATATTTTTGAAACTGAACAAGATATGAAATTCTCATTTTCCAGCGATTGTTTGGCATCCAAGCGGAAATTATGTGACGAAATTAATTTTTTTCGTCCGTTTCGATATCAAACAGTTGCTGGAAAATAAGAATTTCATATCTCGTTCAGTTTCAGAAATATTAGCCAGTAACACCTTTATAGTAATTCACTCTACATATAAATATAACTTTATTGGATTATTGTATTTGTTTAAACTTTAGTATTTTGCCACAATTTACAAATATATAATGATAATATAATATCAAATAAACTTGTATAAATTGGATTAATTTTTACACATATAGGATACCAAAGCTGGAATTATACTACGTGTATATTGAGTCATTTGTTGGATCAATTCCGTTTGTTGGGAGCACAAGAATAACACAGTATGAGTTTGCTTTAGCGTTTCTTTAAATATGGATCATCAATATATTAGATATTACCCATACAGCACAGTTCATTGCAACGTCATTGCAGCAACGTTGCAACATTGCAAATTGCAATGCAACATTACGGAGTCTTTGCAGAGACAAAGATTCGCAATATTTTAGCACACTTTTAGCAACATGACATTAATATTTTGGAAACATTGCAAAATTCAATTTTATATGTTTTAATATAAATAAAAATCTTTCATATTAATAAAATACTACAATAAAATAAAATTTTATAATTATTTTGTAATAAAATAATGTGCTTTATTGGTGCACAGAATTAATATTTAAGGGGTAAAGCCACCCTGGGCGTCAAAAAGAAAAGGTCAATTTCGGGATTTTTTTTAAAGAGTATAGTAAATGTTATCGAATTTTCGTCAAAAGTACTTTATAAAACTTGCCTTGAGGTACAAAAATAAATTTTTTCAAAAATTTTTATTAAAAAATGGCGGTTCCAGAACCAGGCTCCGACGACGCCTGTATATAAACGGGCGGACAGAAATCTCCTTCAGATTTGCACCTGGAACAAAAACCCAAAATTTTTCTTTTAATAGATACCCTAAACTAGTGCACCACGTAGGGATTTTTCGATATCTTATAAACTTTGTTTTTTATAAACAATTAATGATAAAATTTTTACGTGAAAAAATGAATTTTGGGTTCATATGCTCACCATTTTCCGAAAAAACAGTATTTTCAAATTTCCCTACGTGGTGCACTAGTTTAGGGTATCTATTAAAAGAAAAATTTTGGGTTTTTGTTCCAGGTGCAAATCTGAAGGAGATTTCTGTCCGCCCGTTTATATACAGGCGTCGTCGGAGCCTGGTTCTGGAGCCGCCATTTTTTAATAAAAATTTTTGAAAAAATTTATTTTTGTACCTCAAGGCAAGTTTTATAAAGTACTTTTGACGAAAATTCGATAACATTTACTATACTCTTTAAAAAAAATCCCGAAATTGACCTTTTCTTTTTGACGCCCAGGGTGGCCTTACCCCTTAATTTAAAACAAGCTTTTTAAGTGTTTATTTTGTATAATAATAAAAGGTAATAATAAAATTAAATTTCAATTAAAAGTCGGTAAGTAAATTAAAAAATAAAACAATTAGATAAATTTTGGAATTTAATTTCTTATATAATAAATATTAAACTTTTTAAAATACATCACACGGATAAATAGAGCGTCTTTGTGTAAGCCCGGGAAAAAATGTTTATATCTAATTATATATAATTTTGTATAATTTTGTAGATATAATTATGTATGGATTTTGACCTGATCTAATTATATATAATTATATACAATTATATATAATTATATATAATTGTATATAATTATATACAATTACATATAGTTATATATAAAGTCTCTCGGTATCCATCCACTGCAGAAAATTGTTATTTTTAAATGTTATTATTTTAAAGTGTGCCACTTTATTATAAGAGTAAAAAGTGGACTCCACAATACAACTGATACAAAAGTTGTGCCGTACCGTGATTTATATCACGGCGCGAGACACTGTCGAGTCTCTTGACACCGTTTTTATAGCATTGTTCGTCAAATGTTAAATACGAGAAACAGATCCCATCGAATGCCATCTATCGGATAATCCGAAATTAAAAATGTGATATGTGTTGATATATGATTAGATATAATCATATATAAAATATATACGTGTATAATTATATCTAATTTGACGAAATTATATATAAGTTTGTATATAATTTGATGTATCGCAACTTTTGAAAAAGAATTCTAATATAACTGCATAATTTGACATGGAGTTATAAATATTTTGATATAATTACATATAATTGTTTGCTTAAAAAAGATTTCTTATATAATGTAGTATAATTCACACAATATGGGATTATAAATATTTTAATATAATTATATATAATTATCTACTCAAAAAAGAATGTAATATGATGATGCATAATTTTATATGGAGTTATAAATATCTAGATATAATTGTATATAAATGAGTCCGCCTAAAAAAAATATTCAAAATGTAAAAAGAAGACACCAAGTATATTTTACGAAAAATAATTTTATAAATAATAATAGGCAAAAAGATAAAGTATTTATTAAAAACACAAAAACATTAAATTTAATGGTACAAAAAAGAAATAAAATTAAATTATTGTTGCAAGCATATTTATTAAAGTAAGTAATATCTTGCAAAATATATATTTTGTGCGCGAAATTGAATATAAAGAAACATTTCTCAAAGTTGCAGTAAAATTAATACAGAGTGCAGAAGATATTTAAAATGTATGACATACAGTGGCAAAATAAAATAAAAATATAAATCAAATAACACTAAAAAAGGCAATAGAGCCAACGCGCGGTAGTTGGTGCGCAATTATAAATTTTTATTCAATTAGTTTACATGTGTAAGACGACGAACGTTTCGACTTTTTTTTTAGTCCTCTTCAGCGTAAAACAATAAGTATTTAAGTCAAAGATAAAAAAAAAACCAACGCAAAACTGCCATAGTCAAATAAAAAATATATATGTAATACGCAACGCAGTCATGAATGTAATGATTAACGTTAAATAAACCTAACTTTGCACTCTAACCGTGGTACATATTGAGAAAACGCAGTCTTATAGAAACCTTTAGCGCATTGCATCTCACGCTTGAGTGTTTACCGATGCATTCTCCGAAGTACTTCCAGGTATCCTCAGATTAAAAAAACAGATGGTAAAATAACAACCCTTTATCCATTCTAGACTGTAACGTGCAGGATACCTGTGTGGAAAATTCGGAGTAACATCCGCAAGAGTACAACGCTATATGCGTGCAATTGAGATCAAATATGCAGTGACTTACAATGCGTTGTCCAAAAAGGTTCAAATTATGATGATAATCAGTACGTGATTAAACAGACGTGCTTGTCACTACAATGTTTCGAAAGAAATGACTGGTTACATACAGGGGCAAATAACAAACGTATCAAGAGAAGTGTCGAAATAATCAATAAACATCGCAAACTTAACGTTTAGAAAGACCTTTAATAACATTTAGATATATTGCGGTTATTGCGATAAATATTAGCATATGCCCCGGTAGTCGAATTGGTTAAGACGCCCGAACGGAATGCGGGAGATTCCAGGTTCGAACCCTGGCTGGGGTAATATTTTTCGCAATAAGTTTTACAGTGATTTTAATATTAAATCGATATCGATTTAATTAGGGAAGGGAGAGGGAATTTATAATGTTCCAATAATAGCTGTGTTTTAAGTCCGACATTAATCGGCGCGCAGTTAATATGTTGGAAAATACATATAGAAAATAGTAGGTGTAAGAGACGGGTTCTAGGCCAAATGTGGGCGAAGGGGGTAGAGGGGCAAGGGGGTTCCGCGTCGCGGGGTACTCCATGCCCGATGGGCGAGGGGTCCGCGGGGCAAGGGAGGGGGCCCGATGAGCGAGGGTTCCGCGGGGCAAGGGAGGGGAAACGATGGGTGAGGGGGTCCGCGGGGCAAGGGAGGGGAAACGATGGGCGAGGGGGGTCCGCAGGGCAAGGGAGGGGGGACGATTGGCGAAGGATCCGCGGGGAGAGAGGAACCGCGTTTTCTGACATCGCGGAGGCCCGCGGGAGAGGGGAACCGCGCTATGGTCCGCGAGGATGAGGACGCGGTGGCCCGCGGGTAGGGGGTTCGCGGTGAGGGTGTCCGGACTGCAACCCGCGTGACGTCACATCATATATCTTTTCCGCGTGTCCTCGCTCTCGTTCCCGCTCGCGTCGACCGCGGATTAGCGTGACATCACCGCGCTTGCATATCACATTCTCTCTCTCTCCACTTACCTCTTCACGTTCTCTCTCATACTCACCTTCTTACCTATACCTCCTCGTATTCTCCCCCCGCTCCCGTTTGCGTCCTCTCTCACGCTCTTAGATGTTCTTTCTTATTCGCATATCTATTAATAGAGCAGGTGCATATTTTTCTCTGCCGAATTTATTCTGATGCATTGACACGCATGGTTTGATTACGATATGGCTCTTTAAATAAATACATAGTTATTAAGATTTTGCATAATTGCAGTAAAATATTTTCTGTTTAAAATAGAAAGTCACACTCTTTTATAATTAAGCGACGCGGTAGCGTTCTACCGTCCGGTATTTAAATTTTAAGTATTTTATTAACGCAATTTAAGGAATTGGAAGGGAGAGGTGGAAGGATAATAAATTTAAACTTTTTTAAATCATTATACATTTATTCAGTTTTTATTATAGTATAGATTAAATAAGTAAGTATGGCGTGTTCTGATGGATCTTGTGATTCCTCAGTATCGCGTACATCCTCTACCACCTCCAGAAGGACTCGTCGCTGATCTGTAGAAAAAGTAAATAATTAAATCTAAAAACTCAAAATTGCGCAAAAACCGATCCTTAAATTTGAACTTTAAAATATAGTTAACTTTAAAACTATCAATAAGGTACTTACCAAATTACTATGTCTCACGAGGCACTTCTACAACCCGCACCCCTGTTGCCACGTCCACCGTCACCCGCAGTGGCACCTCGGGGTGGACGATCTCGTTATAGGGCAGGGGCGTTCGAGGCTCAACCTCTTCATACCGCAAAGGAAATTATTCTGGTGATCGCGGAGACGGTCTATCACGTGCGGTAAGCGCGGCACGCGCGGCGCGCAGCCAATATTCGCGCATGCATACATCACACGTAGCCGGCGCAAACAATTTTCTACACCTAATGCACCGCATCTTAGTCGTTTGACAGTTCAAGACAAACTAAACGAGCGAAAGAAAAAATTTAAGGGAAAGGTGTAACCGAGCCATGATAAAAAATTTGGAGAAAAGTAGCATGAGTCCTTATCATGCAGGACACTAGCCATCGTTCAGCACTGTGCGAAATTTGACCCAGCACCTTCATACGAGATACGATATATGGACAATGGTTCCATGCAAACGTATGTGTTTGATGAAATCATCGCGACATTGATAGGAGTATCATGCCATTGACTCTATACGCATAATCTCAAATTGAAATTGTATCTAAAACGAACTTTGTCGTCTTGCATGTCCACTGATCATACGTACGTACATACGTACGTACATACGTACGTACATACGTACGTACATACGTACGTACATACATACGTACATATGTACGTACATCATACATACACATACATACATACATACATACACACGTAAAGCAAATGTAATTGCATCTTCACATAGGACACATCTAATAACTATGTGGAAAAAGGGAAAAGAAAATAAAACATTGTAACATTTATATAATTTATTTTTAAAAAGATCGCAACTTCTTCTGGCGTTGCGACCACCAGTTAAATATTTTAAATAAATTTTGTAATGCGCAATTTTTAACATGTTTTCCGCATCGCACAGTATTAGTAACATCTAGATTATTTAAGGATTCGATATCTTCGTAATCTGCATCCAAAGTCTCCATGATTAGGTTTTCTCTCGCATCATTCTCAAGCATATCCACCAGCCATTCTCGTTTCTGGCATCCCTTGACGTACACGAGAGTTGACGTCTAGTCATCCTTTTCTGTACCAAGCACTGCCGATGTAATTAGACGTTTCGCCATGCTGTATGGGACCATCCCGTCTTCCTATCGTAATCTATGGTGATTAGCAATCAACCATGAAGCACATGATTTTCCGGATTTTTTAAGAAGATTCCATGGCATGGGGCATGTAAAAATGTAATGCGCCAGAACGGTTCCGTTTTTCAACACCGCCACATCCTTTACGATAAATTTCATTCCGACGATAAATCCTTGCAGATCGACAAACGTTGGCATGATCATGATGCAGCGAAGTAGCAATCTATACTATAGTTTATCGCGATACATCTGTCTCTCTTATATCGAAATATTTGCAAATAGTGCAATTTACATGATTTTGCGCACTACGTTAGACAGAGGGCAATATTCGATTACGCGATCATGCAAGATGAGGCAATAGGCAGTATTTGCAGGTACATTCACTTTGCAGTCAAATTCTATTCGCACATCCACATTGGTGCTTTTGACAGATTTGTTTTGTCGCGAGCAATCGATGACAACAAAAGGTCCATTTGCCAGGAATGTGGCCACGGTGCACAACGTTTCGTAGCAGTCGTATCCGTAATAAGCTTTACGAAAACGTGCATACATATCAAAAAGAACGGCGTATCGTTTTTTACCAAAATCTAGATTCAAGTCATCATACGGATAAAATTCAGAGTTTAGATAAAGCTTGATATTGGTCAAGTTACAGTCATTGAATATGCTAACATCTTTAGACATAATATTCTTGCGACCGGCCTGCAGCGCAAAGATAACATATCGCGGCTTCTCTAGCTGAGTCGTAGTCTTGACAGCCCACGAATGCTTGGTCGTGCTCTGCAACAAGGGGTACTCGTACAGATCCCACAAGCGAAAACTGACACTAAGATATCGCCCGCTTTCCAAAGCCCGTAACAGGGACAATTTATTGACCTCGTTTAATGTAACATTAGGCATTCGCCACTGTACTTTAAACAATTCAATTTCCGGCTCCGTCGTCGGATTTCCTACAATGCAATTGTTATCGCTACGCGCTCGTATCAAAATTAATTCATGACGAGCGTTAACAACTACGCGTTTGTAATCCTCGCAAAAGCCTAGCAACATCTTGAGCGGTACGCAAAAGTTTAAATATCCTTCCGGTATGCTCGATCCAACGTCCCATCCAGCATTCCGCATGATTATAGCACTGTCATACGTTAGCGATACATAATTCTTGAAAGTACTGGTTATTCCAACGTTTCTATTGCGATCAATCTCCACGCCGTTAAACTCATATCGAATTTCGTCAAACATGAACGCCACGCAATTATTTACAAGCGTTGCCACAGACTCATCATTCCTTTTCTTTATCTTTAATATTCCTTCGACGTAGAGAAAGCTTTCACACGGCAACGTGTATAAATCTTGCTGTTGTATGTGTATTCTTATCTCATCGTTATGCCCAAACGTTGTGTTGGCGTACGGATTGTACGTATGAGACTCAATCTTGACGACGCTGTCGTCAAAGATCGGTTCACCTCCAATGTTCAAGATATTAGCCATTTCGCACTACAAAACCCAATAATTTCAAAAATTCAACGTTCGATGTGATGAGTTTCTTCTTCTTTGACAATTGACTTGTCTCTCTAATTATGTTTCTCGTCTGTTGCACCTGCTCCGCTTCATTTAGTACGAGCATCACGTTACCACTGCCGTCTTCGCACGTGTAGTCTAACGATGATCTCTTCTCCACGAAAATCGATCAACCGGCTGTCCTAATCCACAACGCGAATCGTTAGGTCCGTAATGCTCCGTACGGTGATCGGAAGGTAAATGATCTGTGCCGGCGTTTCCGATATTTTATATCATGGTGGCACACTCGGTAAAAATTCGTGTACCGTGTGCACATACTTGTCGTTACTGTACGCACCCTCGGTCACGTTACATTCCATGCGAATGATGTTTACGCTAATAATATTTATCGGTACGTCCGATTCGTGCCATTGTCGCGGCTCCAGTACGCGATTCGCTGAAAATCCTAGCAGCGATCCAATGTTGTTCGGTTTGGTGAAATTTACCCGATAAGTACACTTGATCTCACTCTTCATCGTATTGTTGTTAGCTCGAATACCCAGTGGGTACTCTTTATCTTCGCCGACATGTTTCTTTCTCGCAACATCGTTGGAACGTAAAATGGCGCGTTTCAGATAAGTATCTATGTCACGCAGTTCGTACGATCCTTCGGGAATAACAATCTCCTTGTCATCAAAGTAGAATTTATTGTTCGAAGAATTTACATTTGGTATCATATAATAGGTTTCAAAATCTGTCAAACCGAGCTCGTAATTGCCATCGCTCAAATCCACAGCAGGAAAGTAGCTTACCGCGAGGATGCTACTCTTGCCTGTGAGCGTAAATGTCAGTGACATGTTTGAAATAATACTGAGTTCAAACACCGCAACGCCAGTCTTCAAATTGATCGTCAACCGTCTGTAGAAAGTGCAAACACAGTTGTCCGCAATTGCTCTGATCGTATCGCTGATAAGGCGCGCGATTGTATTCGATTTGCGTCACATTCTTTAGATACTGCACCAATTCCCTAGGCGGTCGAAGATTGCCAAAACTGTCGAAATATATGGCTCGATGTCTCCTCTTCGCGTATGCCACCCAGTGAGTACCCAGCCCCTCAGCATTATCCAAGTTTACGATACCACTTTCGTTTCGACCAACTCCTCCCGTTGGTAAAGTAGTACGCATGAAAATACCCCTAAAATATGGAATGCGCATACGCTTCGCTAGTTGTTGTAGTTGTACGTTTGTAGTTACACTCTTCGGGATTTTTAGCGTCTCCTTGACGTTTTTTTTTTCTGGAGACTCCCCGCCCACGTTTATACGGAGCGAGATAAAGTCCATGACCTTCCATGGCGCGATTATGACGTTTCAATTCTTCCAGCTGACGCCGCGCGGCTTTGTTATCGTTCACAGCCTTTGCGACTCCTGCCGCTCCGCCGACCAATGAACCGAGAACTCCCAACAACGGTAGGATTGGTAGGATACCACCGCGTTTCGCAACCGGAAGTATTCGCTTGTTCTTCTTCTTCGTTTTCAAACCCATTCCGAGTTTTGTCTTAGCCTTCAAGGCAGCCCAGACAGCTGTAGCGGAAGCTCTCTCTCCGAGAATTGAATCTTTCGCTGTAATGCGTTTTCGCGCTTTCGCAGCGAGTATATTGTCAGCCACGTGTCGTCTTGCGAGATCGTTGCTATGCGAATAGGTTATGTCGTGCTCGCGACACGCTGCGTCCAATGGATTAATACCTTGATCACCTCTCGCCAATCGTGTTTCTAAATAAGTGCCCGGACCACAAAACTGATAGCCGGGGATATGTAATTCGATCGGAAGTGCGTTTATCGCGCGATATAACCCTTAATGGTCACACTGGGTCCAATAGACCCCAGCGTTTTCTTGACTTCGAAAACGACCCAGTAAACCAATGGAAATGGGCTATTTTTTTACATATGTTAAATTAATTTTTTGGAAATCAAACCTATACAGTCTTTTTAAGGAAGACTTAAAGTACAACAGGATAATTTTTTTTTTTTTTTAAAGGTCACCTACAATTTTTTATACACGTGCAAACACGCTGGGGTCTATTTCACCCCGTGTGACCATTACGGGATTTTCCGGAGGTGTGACCATTAAGGGTTAATAAGCCGCGGCCTTTTACTATCGCTGACATTCGCCGCAGTTCTTTATCAACGGCGGCGGACCGTCGATATGCGTTTGATGATGCGGCAAATTATAATGTTTCAAACACCGACGATATTGCTGAATCTCCAAATCTGCCTTGATATGTTCGGGAAATTTATCCCACAAATAATCTATGTAAAACTGCCGTAGTAGAATGACCTTTGGAATATATTTCAACTGTTTGGTCGTTAAATTGTAAATATCGCTGTTATCTGACAGTAGCAAAAACATTTTGAGTACTGAGCGTCTCAGCTCTACGCTCCTGTATAAATAGGCCAGTTTTCACGATACCGTTTTACATTTGTTGTGGAGGGGAGATAACATGCGGTTCGTGCGACAATTGCGGGTGATGAAAGTGACAAACTTTGACGATAAGGTACAGTTAATGGCTGTGTTTTGCCAAACCTCCGCTAGCTAAGCAGTTGCTCGTTTGGTAGCGGTTTCGATTGCAGCGCCGCTTAGCTATTGAGGTATCGGCTGGACAGCTCTACTGCTAACTGCTCAGCGCTTTTGTCCAGCCAAATATTGTGTAGCAAGCGCTCGCCGCTTACGTGCGCTTAGCTAAGCAGAGGTTCGGCAAAACACAGCCATTGAAAGAGGTACGCAAACATGGAGACATGCTACCAATTTCTATACGCGGTATCATCTGTGGTCCATCGAATTGTGGCAAGACAAACGTGTTGATAAGCTTGCTGGAAAGTCCGCACGGTGTACGCTTCGAGAACGTGTACGTGTACTCGAAATCGTTGCAACAACCAAAATATCAATACTTGGAGAATGTATTAACGCCGATAGAAGAGATTGGCTACTTTACGTTCTCGAATAACAGTGACGTCATTCCACCAAGCGAGGCGCTTCCGAATTCTATTTTTATCTTTGATGACGTGGCGTGCGACAAGCAAGACACGATAAGAGAATATTTTTCAATGGGTCGGCACGCGGAAGTCGACTCCTTCTATCTTTGTCAGACGTATGCAAAGATACCGAAGCATTTTATACGCAACAATGCAAATTTATTGATTTTGTTTAAACAAGATGGTACCAATCTAAAACATGTATATAACGATCACGTAAACACCGACATGTCTTTCGAGGATTTCAGCAAATTGTGTAATACTTGTTGGCAGCAAAAGTATGGATTCGTGGTGATAGACAAAGACAGCGAGCTTTTAAATGGTCGATATAGAAAAGGATTTAACGACTTTGCGATACCGTAACGCGTTTAGTTGTTATCAACGCGTTGGCTGGACAACGTTGTCGCAATATGGACATCAGTAGCAAGGAGACTAGAGATCGCGAGAGGATAGCCAAGCAAATTGCGAAAACAAGCAATTCGATTCGCAAAAAGTATCGCACATTAAAAACCGGTAAAATGGAGGAAGATATCGCGTTGGAGAGACACTTTAAACCCATCATCGAGCCTTTAAAGTAGATTGTCGAAAACACCGTTGGCGAAGAACCTGAAATGTTAGTCGTTTGACAGCTCCAAGCGAAAACGATCAAATGACTCGTTTGATGACGTTGTAATGGTTTCAACTCCGGTTACGTCAAAGTTGAGACGATCGAAAACTGTGCCATCTACTCTGAACGAAACAGCCAAAATTTTACAACCGCGTAAATTAAGAGCTCCACAGGATGTACCGCCGATAACCTCTACACCGTCCACGACAGTGAAAACAGTACAACCTACAATGCTTGATTCACTCGTAAACGGGGATGTTTCCGAAACCACGGACGACTCGCTCGTGACATCCGTTCGAAATAAGTTACAAACGCAGGAGGGTCGAGAAGCGTTGCTAGATCAATTGGGCCCATTAAGCCTAAAGTATCTCGTGCCTGTCCTGAGTGACAAACAGGAGGGTATGGACAACGTTTACGGCGTTAAATTCGACGATCATAGAATGAAGTTTGGTAATAAACGTTTTGACGTGAACAGCGCGGATAACATTTTTATTAACGGTGTACGATATGTCGGCACACCCGGTCTTTACCAGTTAATCTTCAAGAAATTCCCTGATAATGACATCTACACGGCGGATGACATGCAAACGTATAAGAGCATGCTGTTGATGATAAGCGCGCATAAACGTAATAATGATCCGAACGGTCGATTAAATAGCAATGGGGGATACAAATACACACAAATAATCAAACCGTTGATATCAGGCCAAAAAACTGGAAGAGGTTACCGCGTGCTGCAACATTAAACGATAACAAAATCGACTATGTTCATTGGGACGACCCCAATGAGCTCGTAGACCGTCTCCAATTGCTCCAAGCTTCGCGCCAAGCGGGCCACAACGGTCACAACAACGAGATTCTATCGATTATCGAGGAACTTCGCAAGGCTGGGCTTATTATAAATTAAACCACGCGTCGGCGAACCATTCAATCAACATTGAAATGCTGATCAACAAGTATGGCATATCGCTCGGAAGAGGTGGAGCGGAACCGTACTATCAATGGAGCGGATTACTCAGAAATTACGTGCGCGATAACGCTCTTTGCGTGGTCGCCACTGACTTCGATGCTAAGTCGCGCAAGATTCGATGTGTAGCGCTACCTGTAGATGATGGCGATGCCGCCAAAAAACGATACGTGCAACAGAGCATACAAATTTTGAAGGATCGACAGTATGAAATCGAGAGAAAGATGGCAGCGTTCCAAAATAACGTGCAGATTACCCTAAACGAGCTCCAAAAGACGATTCAGCAAATCATTACAAATCATCGCGAATAGATAAGACAGAACGTACACTTGATTTTGGCGTCATTTAGTTGTCATCATGGCTAGTAAGAAGAAAACAGCTGAGAAGCGGCAGCTGGTGAAGAAACTGCACGCTCCGGCGAGAAGAAATTTTTCACGAAGACGCGTCATAGTGCGCGGATACGATGACCTGTGGCAGGCGGATGTGGTCGAGATGTGTCCTTACACGCGATTCAGCAGAGGCTACCACTACATACTCACCGTTATCGACGTGCTGAGCATGCATGCATGGGCCGTATCGCTCAAGGCCAAGAGCGGAAATGAGGTTACTACGGCGATTGCAAAAATAATTTGAGACGGCGCAAGATGTCCGAAAAATCTGCACACTAACAGGGGGAAGGAATTTTATATCGCAAACGTGCAGAAACTCTTGAAGAAACACAATATCAATCACTATTCGACGTCTTCCGTAATGAAGGCATCGGTTGTCGAGCGATTTAATCGCACGCTAAAGAACGACATGTGGAAAATGTTTATGTATAGATCCTTTTACTCCTCGCGGAGCATTAGGGCCTCCAAGGAGGTTTCAGTAATTGCTTTAAATTCAGATGTGCGGGTGATTAGCCCACAGCACCCTAGCATGGTGGATATTGCCATATAGTATTTGGACCAACGGTTTAACGTTTCTTCTGAAAGACGGAGCCCAGTTTTTCCCATTTGAGAATTTTTCTCGCATGGGGGGCGCAGTTTCTGGAAATAAATTCCAGTGTACTCAAGTGGGCTCGAACCCGGTTTCCCGGATTGCGAGTCTGGCGCTCTACCACTAGACCACACTGCCGCCCGGAAAATGTTTATGCACAATAGAAATTACAGATGGATTGACTCGCTGTCGCGCCTCGTGTCAGATTACAACGCGCGAAAGCATCGAACTATTGGCATGCGACCCATCGATGTTACCCCCGCGATCGCCGACAAGCTCTTAACAACGGTGTACAGCCACGTAAAGATCGCTGCTCCCGCGCGATTTAAAGTGTGTGACTCGGTACGCGTGTATAAATTCAAGACAATCTTCGAGAAAGGGTACACGCCAAATTGGACCACAGAAGTGTTTAAAATCATCAAAGTGCAAGAAACTAATCCCGTGACGTATCTATTGGAAGATTCCTGCGGAAAACCCGTCGCCGGAGGATTATACGAATACGAGTTGCATCGCGTCGCTAATCCTGACGTGTATCTTGTTGAAAAAATGTTGCGTAAAAAAGGGGATGAGGTCTATGTGAAGTGGCTGGGATTCGATAATTCACACAATTCTTGGATAAGCAAAAATAATGTATTGTAAAATTATATACTTGCATATATATTTATTAAAATATAAACATTATACATACAAATGTCATTTTATTTACAAAATATACATGTTTTTATTTACAAAATACATATTTACAACGGTATTTTATAATGCCCCCATGGCAGCGTAGAATAGTCGGTAGAATCAGGCACAATATATCGCTTATCATCGTACGGACTCAGAGCGATTTTCGTTTCGGACATGGTGTACACTATGTGCAATTTTGATCTAATGCATGATTGCGGTCGCGTCATTTCAATCTCATCATTCAAACACTGCATGTAATCGTCAAACGTTATCGTTCTCGCGACAACGTTACTCTTGACGTCTTTAACCTTTTTCGTATCTTTCTCACCGTCGACTCGCAAGGCGTACATCTTTGCTCTAAGTACGACAAATTCAGTCATTATCGTACCATTGTTTTCATCCTTCATTAGACCTGGTACCTTTTTATTCACAAGCGGTATACCATATAGATTGTCCGCGGCATAATCGCTTGTATCAAATTTGTGGAGGTCGTGTTTTATATTCTCATAAACATTCTCGCATTCGATGTGATATACATATTAAAATGTCTGTATCGGTGTATATTACCCAACATTTATCACCATACAATGGTGACATGTATTCGTGATGAAACTCATATAAACATGTCTTGGAAATGTCGAGTATGCACATTCCGACATAAATTGGCTTGTAAAATTTAACCTCTAGTTTGCGCATTTCCATTGCAACCAAATTTTCCGAAAAAATACTTCTGCTATGAAAATTTGGTTTCGCAATAATTGCCTCTGCGCCGTATCTTCCATCCCACTTTGTCAGGAGTTTAACATCTATGCGATTACGCACATTTTCCATTGTTTTGCCAAATACTGCATTATTCATTAATTTGTATAAATTTTTTTTTAAATCGTTTTTGGCCAGTGTTCTAAATTTCGTATTGAGTTCTATATAATCGCGAAGCCATGGAGATTGCGTGAATTGCAATATGCGGTGAATCTTTGCTATATGGAGCCCGTGACGCGTACACTGTTGCAAGTTGCGATAGTGTATCACGTAAAGCTTCTTATCATGCAAGGTTGCGAGGAGCTTGTCCTGCCGCTTACCGGGCGGCTTGTCGCGTGTCGGGCAAAACGGTAGGTCAGTGTGCGCATCGTGCAAATGTTGCGGGTACTCAAGGTCGACTTCGAGGATATAGCCTATAGGTGAATCAAGTGGGATCGATGATAGATCAAAACTAGACACGTCGTCGAACCTTTGAAAATCTGCATAGGGCAAAGGTTGACACATTGCCCAGCCGTACAAATTGTTTACATCGAAATACATCAAGTACGACGATGGTTTCAATGGATCGTACGACTGCATGTACTTGTTGTTGGCCCGCGCGTATCTCTTTGAGCACTGGCTCAGACCACCGCGTGTACCGCGTTCGATAAACATAACCATATCAATGTCTGTAAGTAATTCGAATGTAATTTTTGTATGTTTTAACATGGCGTCCCACGTATACCCGGGAAGAGTATAGTAATACGCGGGGTCGAGCCCATAACTCTCGATACATTTATCGCAGAAATTTTCTAATATATCGGCCAACAACAAGACATCGGTTTTGAGGTAAAGATCGCTATATTCGCCTAGCGTTCGAATGGAGAACCGCTGCCAGACGTTGACCGCGTGCGCGTATTTGCGCTCGGATACAGTGTCACCGGTCAAGGAACTGTAAAACGATTCGCGCGATGGTAAACACGAGTTCTCCAATTTTTCGATGCGGTCAATGTACTCGTATGGAAATACACCCTTTCGTGTCAATAATTCGAAATGTTCGGTAGATAAATTTTGAAATTCCGATTTAAAAATTTTGAGCTTATCATTATTAAGAAAAGATGCCAATTTTTCGAGACTGGTTGTAAGAAATTTATACGAATCGATAAAACGTAATTTAATATAAATTCTCGATTCAGATTTGTCTTTCACAAGCTGAACATTTCTGGTAAACGAAATATATTGTTACGCTCGCCGGGCGTTAGCCACTCTCTCGCTCTCTTTTACACTCACTCGCGATGCGCTCTCCGGCACTCGCTCAATAAATAAGGCTCGTTATTTATAAAAGGAACTCGTTTAATCAGGATTCGTTTATACACAGAGCTCGGGATAACACGTCCGAACGTGACGGAAACCCAGAGCGAAATTGACAGTCACTTCTCGTAAACAACAACGCTGTCGTCAAGGACGATTCGCAACTTCTAATACGGGGCGACCCGCGTGAGCGCACGACACGGGCATACAGCACGGGTGTAACAATATTTTTCTTATGTTATCGGAAGTAACTCAATTCCCCCTTCGAACGCTGTGGCAATTTCTTCGATAATGAAATGTGAGTCGTAACCGAATAAATTATGAAATACAATGGGAATGCAAAAAGATTCTTTATAATTTAGTTTGCAATTTGAATGCGCTGGACCTCGATACCGCCCAGTCAGATGGCAATAATCGCGTGCTGGGGTGTCGTCTTGCGCGAATGGTTTCTCACATATATGACAATGTGATGCGCTATGAAACTTTTCACATTCTTTGCGCGTTAAATTTACCATGAGGACATTGGTAGATAAAATGGTTTTTACACGTATTGCTAAATTTTTAAGTTGTTCTGCGAACCATGAAACGCAATCTACACTACGACGAGAGTAATATGCGGATAATGAATCGTCGTACAAACAATGTACATAATACGCGATACTAAATACTTTGTGATGCTGGTATAAATTTTTTTCCATTTCTTTCTTATCCGTCTTTGTCAACACACATTCCAAGTCGGCATATACAAAAGGAAGCCGCTCTTTCCTGTTATAATTGCCGAATGTGAGCCGCTTGTCCTTATCGCTTGGTAACCGGATAGCGCAGTCATTCATCTCCCGACAGTCTACAACATAAGTCTCCAACTTTTCGCTCGAGCTGAAGTAGTGTGAGCATCTGTAAATAATAAAATTTTAAAATATATCTTTTATATAAAAATTATTGCATAATTTTATTTAAAAAAATGCGTACTCACCGATCGCAAAAGTATTTTTTGTTCTTTCTTTTGCTCACTTGCGAGCTCACAAGGCGGGATAGGTTTTTAATCCACGCGAAATGTCCCACGTTGTCGTCCTGCGGATCTTGCATGTATAGAAAATTGATGTGTCTATTCTTCTTATTATCGGCGAGCCGTATCGGAAGAATTGAGTTCTCCTTCTCGATGCAGTATACGTTGATGGAGATGTCGTTGAGATTTTCAAACTTTTTAATTTGCGTCAACGTCATTGGAAACTCAATGTCTTTAAGATTAAACACCGACGTATAATGGGGGTATGAGGCTACCCGATATGTATGTTCTTCGGCTGGATGCAGAGCAGCAACCACAGACCACGCGAAACATGCATTGTCCTTTGATTGCACATTGATCACTGCTTTCTTCAGCTTTATCTCTCGCGGTATTTCCACAAAACACCCCACATGCAAAGGATTGTACTTGTTTACGTTCACCGTCAAATTGAGTACATGTGACAATGCTCACCCGCTATCACGTTCCTGGAATTCTTCCAGCGATGCTAAGGTGGGCTCGATAACGCGCCGCTCGTACCACTCATGTAGATCGGACGTGCAAAAGAGTTCATAATTTCTCGTAGCGATATTTATATTCGCGCGTTTGTCACCCGCAACAAATTCGCCATTAAACATAGTATTTATCTTTACACTGTTGTGTCGTTGCATGATGTTCCGCACACGATCGAGTACAATATCTTTAGCATCTTCAAGAAATTGACGAGGTTCGATGTGATTATAGTTTATAACCACACCAGTCAATATGCGACTTTCGAAAGCCGTATCGATCTCTCGCCATACAAACCCATTTTCTCGCGAGCTACATCCCGCACCCTCGTGTACAAAGCGTCTGCAAAGCGAATTTTTCAAACCATCGAGGTTCGATATTCGAAAAATCAGCGATTGCCGATTTCCAATCGATAATCCATCGATTCCCAATCGTGTACGTTTAATTCGACTTTGCTCTTCCAATAACTTGATACACTCGTCACATCGCTGCTCCCACACAATATATTCTTCTACCAAATTTACTCGTGTGGATTGCTCCCGCACATTTTGCTCCAATCGCTCCATATTGTAATGGCCTTCTTTTCAATAAGAAACACTTTAAAAAATATTTTTTTCTGTTTCTGTTATAAGACTTTCACAACAGTTTATATCACTTTGTGCAAATGGGACACAGATTACATGGCATTATTTGATACAACGGACCTCTACATTCCGAGCAGAATAAACCATCGATGAGCATATATGTACCTGTGTCATGTTTTCGAACGGCGCGAAGACGTGGAAATAGTCCACTTATTCTTACAATACACGATGAGCAAAACTTTGCATGATCGGGTGTATAATAGAAATATATGCAGCACATCTTTTTTAAATCGTCTAAGGTATTAACTTTAGCTTGGTTTAAAAATCGATATATTACTTCTGTTACATCTTTCTCCATATCGCTTTCGAAACATGAATCATCCGAAAGAATTGCATCGTCATCAGACATTTCTTCTTCTTCTCCATTGACTTCAACTTCCATTTATTCAAGAGGTGCGTTATCCTTTTTTTACTTTTTTTTACATGTAATTTGGTGCACTCATGACTTCCAGTCCTCGACTACTGAGTGTATCCTCAGACTTCTTCATTTTATATCCCGCACTAATGACGCGTCCTATGATCTCAGCATTCATACATTGGCGCTATTAAAAAATGCAATATTTTTGCAGTTTTGCACACGTTTGATGAAGTCATCGCGAGACGTGATAACTGCCCATAAAAACGATATCATGCCATTGACTTACGCGAAAACTGCAAAAATTGAAATTGTATCTAAATTGGACTTTCGTCATCATGCATGTCTGCAGCCGCACATCATCGGCGCTAATGCAATATTTGCAGTTTTACGTGTGTATAAATTATCGCAGAGGATTCTAACGCTCAGTCGAGAGTCTAAAACGGCTCAAGCACATTATGGCATCAAAACGCTCAGCAAACAGCCTCCAGATATAATGGACACTGCCGGTGCTAAATATTACGTTCCGATTGGAGACGAGTCGCGCAAGAAAGAGCATAATAAGTAAGTACCGAAAATTTTTTATATATATAATTGTACAATACATATACTTTTACATACATATATAATTGTATTTTTTCAGTTTTGATAAGCATCGTAATACACCGCGTATCATGCGAAGAATATTTCCCTTAACACCCACATCTTACAAATATTTGGAACTGGGAATCAGCGTGGGACCTGCATCCTGTGTGGAATTAATTCTTGGTGATAATCGAGGAAATCAAATAGTGTTACCACACGCAACATGGACAACGTTAATTGAAAAACGTGCTGATATTGAACGACTCCTGCAGTCAACTATTGGTTCAAGATTTGGTTTTTCAACTCGTTAAAATACGTGATACAATAAGTGTTATAAAACTTACATTATACAATACTTGCTTGTACATGAAGCCGTCAACTGTACTGTTTTTATTCGAGCTCGAACGTTGTGTCAAGCATGAATATTTGAAGCTGTGTCATAGTACGCATAAGGTAGATGAGAGGTTTGATCTATTTGTTTATAGTTTGCAAAGTTGTTTATTTGGTGCCGAGAGAGACGATGCTGTCAAAATCTTGCGCAAAGTTTGTAATAAAACCTCTGTCATAGATTGCGAACTATTAGCTTACGCTGTGGATGAACTTTTGCGTGATGCCTTGAGACGGGGTGATGTACGTTAACTTTATGCAATATAAATATGCTTAAGTATTCCTGAATAAATGTATATGATTAAAAAAGTTTAAATTTATTATCCATCAGCCTCTCCCTATTCCAATTCCTTACAATTGCGCTGTATCATCTTTTAGATGTGTTCTATGCGAAGATGCAATTACATTTGCTTAAACATCTTTTTCTCGCGAGGATTATTTTCTCACAACAATTGTCATCTCATACGATATGCTATGTTCAACAGCGGTTTATAGTGTCTCCCGCGATTGCAAGATGCAGCGGTAAGTAAAAGATTATTTTTTCATGACAACCGTCTGCTCGTTTTTGATAATGTAATATGTCGCAGATAAATCACGTAGATCCCTCACTCTACATTTTTCAACTCCTATAAATTGAGCTCTTGCAGAGTCCTTTGCATAGTCGGTAACAAACGGGCATTAAAAAGTGAAAAAATAGAATTACGAATAGCAGTGCGATTAATTCTTCTCGATCGATCCTGAGAGCATCGAGGATTACCTGTGTGGGTACCAAACATTGGTTGTTTAAAAAACGGGTAAAAGAAATATAATTAATTTCTATATATTTAAAAATATTTTTAAAAATTTAAATATATTAATTTTATTTATTAATTCTAGAAAATGAGACCACCACCAGTAGAACCTACCACAATTAGATTGTTGGACGGGGTTCGACCGTAGGATTATCCGGAGCGGTATTACTACCTGCTGCAATCTGACTGCGTGATCGGAATCATCCCCTGCTATGTGGGGTACGGCTTTCCGCGGAAACGGCTGTGCGAAAGGTGCTACGCGCGTCGAGAGCAGCCCATCGGTTACGCGCGAAGAGTGCGGTGGCACTCAATCTCATCGCAGCTACACGGATTAAACATTTCAAGCAAGATACGGTGTAGTGATTGTGATAGACGGTTAATGCGCATAAAGCCTGCGCATGAGTGTCGGGAGTGCATTGAATGTTTTCTTAATTATGAAGTTATTTAAAAAATTTGAAAGGCGACTCCAGAACTTGGAAAGGGAGATTTATATTTATTATATCTATAGTAATAAGTATATATATGTTTATATTCCCCGCGCATGTATTCTGTAGCGAATATTAGTTATAAAGTTATAGTTGAGAAAGTATGGATGTGTGTTGTTAGCACGGTAGTGAAAAGGACGAGAGTGGGAGAGGAATGGATGGATGGAGTATTGTAAAGAGTGGGATAGAATGCGTGTCGATGGCGAAGAAAAATGTAATATTTCTTTAAATAAAAAATGTTACATTATATGTTGCAGATTTATACATATTTATAATTTTATAATGGTTTGTATGAACAGTTTTAGTTATGTAAGACGTTTTAGTATATTACTTTTTATAATACAATAAAAAACTGAATAAATGTATAATATGATTTAAAAAAGTTAAAATTTATTATCCTTCTACCTCTCCCTTCCAATTCCTTAAATTGCGTTAATAAAATACTTAAAATTTAAATACCGGTGGGTAGAACGCTACCGCGTCGCTTAATTATAAAAGACTGTGACTTTCAATTTTAAACAGCAAATCTTTTACTGCAATTATGCAAAATCTTAATAACTATATATTTATTTAAAGAGCCATATCGTAATCAAACCATGCGTGTCGATGCATCAAAATAAATTCGGCACAGAAAAATATGCACCTGCTTTAGTAATAGATATACGAATAAGAAAGAACATCTAAGAGCGGGAGAGAGGACGCAAACGGGAGCAGGGGGAGAATACGAGGAGGTATAGGTAAGAAGGTGAGTATGAGAGAGAGAACGTGAAGAGGTAAGTAGAGAGAGAGAAAGTGATATGCAAGCGCGGTGATGTCACGCTGATCTGCGGTCGACGCGAGCGGTAGCGAGACCGAGGACACGCGGAAAAGATATATGATGTGACGTCACGCGGGTTGCAGTCCGGACCCCCCTCACCGCAGACCCTCTACCCGCGAGCCACCGCGTCCTCATCCTCGCGGACCATAGCGCGGTTCCCCTCTCCCCGCGGATCCTTCACCAATCGTCCTCCTCCCTTGCCCTGCGGACCCCCTCGCCCATTGTTTTCTCTCCTTTGCCCCGCGGACCCCCTTGCCCATCGTTTCCCCTTTCTTTCCCCGCGGACCCCTCGCTCATCGTTTCCCCTCCCTTGCCCCGCGGTCCTCTCGCTCATCGGGCCCCCTCCCTTGCCCCGCGGACCCCTCGCCCATCGGGCATGGAGTACCCCGCGCCGCGGAACCCCCTTGCCCCTCTACCCCCCTCGCCCTCATTTGGCCTAGAACCCGCCGCTTACACCTACTGAAAATAATATTAAGCTACCTAAATTCCAAGCTTAGACCGTATGGCTATTTCCTTTGTATTGATTTTAACGGTCTTAACATATATTAATTGTTTATTCACGTCGCCTGAGAGACGTTCAAATTATTATTATCCGGTTAATGCGATAAATATTACCACATACCCCGGTAGTCGAATTGGTTAAGACGCCCGAACGGAATGCGGGAGATTCCAGGTTCGAACCCTGGCTGGGGTAATATTTTTCGCAATAAGTTTTTACAGTGATTTTAATATTAAATCGATATCGATTTAATTAGGGAAGGGAGAGGGAATTTCTAATGTTTCAATAATAGCTGTGTTTTAAGTTCGACATTAATCGGCGCGCAGTTAATATGTTGGAAAATACATATAGAAAATAATATTAAGACCTTCAGAAGGTTTTAGCTGTCGCTCGTTATTCGTTAAAAAGTTACTAACAAAAAAAGTTCGAAAAATATAGCAGTTATTTTGAGTATTGAAAGGCACAAACGATTTTGACTTTGACATATATTGTCAAGATCACCCTCCTGAGTAACCTTCAGAAAGTTTTAGCTGGCGGTTATTGTTTATTAAAAAGTTATAAACAAAAAAAATTTGGTAGAGAAAATTATTTAAAGCAGTGAATTGTTGGTATATTGAAGGGAAAGTTACCAACTATTTTCTGCTTTAAATAACTTTCCTTTCAATATACCAACAATTCACTGCTTTAAATAATTTTTCCCACCAAAAGTTATAAACAAAAAAAATTTGGTGGAAAAAATTATTTAAAGCAGTGAATTGTTGATATATTGAAGGGAAAGTTACCAACTATTCTCTGCTTTAAATAACTTTCCTTTCAATATGCCAACAATTCACTGCTTTAAATAATTCTCCCCACCAAAAAAAAATTTTTTTTTTGGTACATACTTGTAAAGCGCGTCACTAACCTATAGGTTAGTGACGCGCTTTACAAGTACGTGCTTTGTAAGTTGAAGCACATACTCTCTAGTCTCTCTAGTCTCTGCTTTAAATAACTTTCCTTTCAATATACCAACAATTTACTGCTTTAAATAATTTTCCTTCGTTCATACATGTACTATTTCCACATAAATATTAGTCATTTATGTCTATTAGTACTCAAAATAACTGCTACATTTTTCAAACTTTTTTTGTTAATAACTTTTTAACGAATAACGAGCGACGGCTGAAACCTTCTGAAGGTCACTCAGGAGGGTGAGGCTTTAAATAACTTTCCTTTCAATATACCAACAATTTACTGCTTTAAATAATTTTCCTTCGTTCATACATGTACTATTTCCACATAAATATTAGTCATTTATGTCTATTAGTACTCAAAATAACTGCTACATTTTTCAAACTTTTTTTGTTAATAACTTTTTAACGAATAACGAGCGACGGCTGAAACCTTCTGAAGGTCACTCAGGAGGGTGACCTTGATAACATATGTCAAGGTCAAGGTCATCGGAGGGTGGTCCGTATTACTGCATAATTACCAAAAGTTAGCTGCAATTTGTATAATTTTTTTCATAAAGATGTAAAATTCACTTATCAGATAGTATAATGTCAATCTCGTGATAATCAACCGTGTCTGGTTTCAATAATGAAACAATGCTTATGAGTTAAGATCAGTGCACGGAATGAAGACAAGCGCAAGGTGAAATGAGTACATACAAATGTATGATATAACAAAATAACACTAGTAAATAAAAAAATAAGTAAATAAATAAACTAGTAAATGAAAAATTTTTCTAATGATTATTCTTCTATTGTCGTAAGACTTCCACACAATTGCCATCTGTAGTCTGTTTTATTTATTAACTTATTTTTATTCATTTATGAATGTTACTTTGTTATATGATGCTTCATGATATTTCTTTGTACTTATTTCACCTTACGCTTAAGTTTAGGCCTTCAGTCCGTACGCTGATATTAACTCATAAGCATTGTTTCGTTACTGAAACCAGACGGTAGATCATCATAACATTGATATTACACTGTCTGGTAAGTAAATTTTACATAAAAGAAACTTATACGAATTGCAGCTAACTTTTCAATTTCATTTTATTTAGAAGACAGCATTTACCTTAGTACGTTTAATCTTTTCTAACAACTTTACCGCTGACCTACGTATTACGAATATGATAACATTTAACATTTATTTATGCGTTGTTAATAATTCGGTTTAAGATTATTATGAAATATTACACTAAAAAGGGTCTAAACTAAGGCCGAAGCGTTTTTATTGTATTTTGTTTTAAGTTATTAAATGCGTTATAATTTATTATTCGCTATAAGATCGGCGTTTTGCTTGTATTTGTCTTAAGTTTAAAAAAGATTCATCTTCTCCTTATAATATTAAATAGAATTTTCTGTTTAATTTTTTGAAGATTAGGGTAACGTAGAGAAAGAATGTTTTATTTATATGTATTTGCGAATGAAAAGTTTCCTGTCGTTTTGAAATATTAATAGCCCTGATAAGGACTATTTTGCAGTAAGCTGCTAATTCTGAAAAGAGCCGTTGTTTAATCCTGAAAAGGACTGTTACGAATAAAATTGATAGTCCTAAAAAGGACTGTTTTTTTAATCATAAAAAGGACTTATTACATTAAGTTTTCGAAATGAGCCCCGTGAGCCTTAATGAATGCTTCCGCACGAAGAATTAAATTTTCTCGTACGCGTCGAAGCATTAGTCCATCGACAGTTTGACCAGCTATGTATTTGCATTCTTGCAATGATTTCGGGTGAAGCGGCCTCTGTTACGTATAAAATTCTCTTCAAATGACTCCAAAGGAGAGAATAACATCTAACGATGTGAGATCTCTCTCTCGGGTGAACTGTTAACAATCAATATGAAAAGTATTAATGCACTTTTATCTACGTTCTTTTTCCTCTCCTATCTTTATTAAAACCTTTTCTTACCGTGCGGGTCATCTGATTGGTACATGTTGCGCTATCCAACGACTGGGAAAACTTTTATTTCAAAAATTAGGAAAAAGGAAGTAGAAAAAAGTGCATTAATACTTTTCATATTGATTGTTAACAGTTTACCCGATCTCCCATCGTTAGATTTTTTCTTTGGGGTCATCTGAAGAAGATTGTATACGCAACAGAGCCCGCTTCACCCGAAAAATTCATTGCAAGGATGCAAATAGCTGTCCATACTGTCGATGGACCGATGCTTCGACGCGTACGAGAAAATTTAATTCTCCGTGTGGAAGCATGCATTGAGGCTTACGGGACTTATTTCTAAAACTTATTATAACATAAAAATCCTCTTTTTAGAACTATAAATTTCATGCGTAACAGTCCTTTTCAGGACTAAACAACGGCTCTTTTCAGAGCTAGCAGTTTACTGCAAAACAGTCCTTACTCCTCAGCAGGATTACTAATATTTCAAAACGTCAGAAAACTTCTCGTTCGCAAAAATAAATAAAACATCCCTTCCCTACGTTTCACTAATCAGCAAAATATCAAACAGAATATTTTGCTTGATGTTATAAAAAGAAGATAAACCTTTTTGAAACTTAAGTAAAATGAGAACAAAACGTCGATCTTAAAGCGAATAATAAATAATAACGTATTCAATAACTTAAAATACAGTACAAACGTTTCGGTCTTATTGTTAGTTTAGACTCTCTTCGGTGTAATATTTCGCAATAATCTTAAATCTAATTATTAAACCTAGGCCTTCAGTCAGTACGCTGATCTTAACTCATAAGCATTGTTTCATTACTGAAACGAGATACGGTAAATTATCATGAGATTAATAGTACACTGTCTGGTAAGTAAATTTACATCTTCATGAAAAAACTTATACAAATTGCAGCTAATCTTTTAATCTTTTTTTATTTAAGGATGTATCGGAGGTTCAATCTTAGACAAAAGTGCATGAAATTTAAAATACTTGAATATCTACGCCTAACGCATAATAAATCTAGATTTAAGATACTCAAACGATAGTAGGGAGTCTTATTTTTACTCCTAGAAAGGTATTTTTTACTTTACAAATGTTTTTTCCAGCATTATTTGCGATTTATGTCATTTATGAGCCTAAACTTTTGGCAGTAAAAATGCCCTAATTTCAACTTTATAAAATTATTTCAAAACGAAAGACATTAATCAGCAGTGCTGATAAACAAATGTGACTTCAATAACGTCAAAAAAGAAAAAT
Source organism: Leptothorax acervorum (assembly GCA_035220615.1). Lineage (NCBI taxonomy): Eukaryota > Metazoa > Arthropoda > Insecta > Hymenoptera > Formicidae > Leptothorax > Leptothorax acervorum. The sequence goes on along the minus strand of JASTWQ010000272.1, from coordinate 114,572 downwards.
ACGTATCATATAAACGATAATTTTGAATATCATTTATTATAAACATAAGCTCTCTTCGAATCCTAATTTTCACATTTCGTACAAACATTACTCATGTATACTGTGGTTGTAAGTGAACATGTATTGATAAAATGACACTTATTAAAACTGAGAAAAATAATATAAAAACAAACCTATATGTGTATCTACTCTTGCAAAATTATTGCTTCTTTTTGTGTAATTTTTCCTGCGCTATTTGATATTCATAATCCCGCTATGTTTCTCATTTCCCCTTTCTATCTCTTCACGAGTGCAACGGAGACAAAAAGTTAGCTAGAAGTAATAGAAGGCATAGATATACGTGTAGCGGCAGCTATAGGTTATGCTTTGCTTGCCCAGCTGATTGCGACATTGCCGCGCTTTCACGAGCCATCGAGATACATTCGTGCCGACAGCACAATTATCTCAAGTTATAATTTATTTCTTTAAAACGGTGTAGTGAAGACAATTGAAACTTGGCAGATATTTTCATCTATTCGTATACTAGATGTACAAAAAGATTCAAAATATTGGTAGCATTTCTTCAACACTTTTTTAGCTGTTTTATCCGTCAAAATTGTCTCTTCCCATAAGAATACGTGTAAAATCAGTGAAAATTAAAATCGTTATAACTCAGCAACTGTTTAGTGGATTCGTTTCTACTTTTTTGTAGCACATCAGGAAGACTAAAAGAACATTTTCACAAATTTTTATCGACTTTGTAGCATTTTGAAAATAGGTCCGATACATCCTTAAAAAGCAGCAGTTAGTCACGTAATTCACCAAATGTTCAACCTTTTCTAACAACTTTACCCCTGACTTATTTTTTACGAATACGATAACATTTCACTTTTATTTATGCGTCGTTGACAATTAGAAATTATTGCGAAACGTTACACTGAAGAAAGTCTAAACTAAGACAGAAACGTTTGTATTGTATTTTGGTTTAAGTTATTAAATATGTTATTATTTATTATTCGCTATAAGATCGGCATTTTGCTCTTATTTGCCTTAAGTTTCAAAAAGATCGTGTATCTGGTAAACGTTATTCATGACTTAGGATAAATCTCTTTCTCATAAAGAAAATCTTTCTTTATTTCTTATTACACTTTAAGTATTTTCTTGTAAATATGAAATTATTTAAATATCTAATTGTTATAGTAAATTTTTCTTAAACAATTTATTACTTCTGAGTAACTGCACAAAACTCTTAGAAAAATCCTGTAAGTGCTTTGTTTTATAATTTAAGTTAACGAAAGATATCTAACCAAAAACGGATTGGTTAAAAAATAATTTTTGTGTTTTAAAATGCAATTTATTTTTTGTATTTGTATAAATTTTTATATGTTAATAGTGGTTATGTCTTGGCAAAAGTTTTATCCCTTATAAAAATTTTCTTTAAGGAGGTACTTTTAATAGAAATAACATGTAATTTTTAGTGCAAGAAAAAATTATTTCTATTATTACAATGCGTAAGAATATTGCACGCGACGCGCGCGAAGGCATAGAACCTTACTTTTTTGAAGACAATTTAAACAGTGCAAGATACCTTGCATTTTTACAAAATGAATTACCAGGTCTTTTAGAAGAGGTTGATCTCGACACTCGTCAAAGAATGTGGTGGCAACAAGATGGAGCACCGCCTCTCTCGGCTCGAATAGTCACCGCTTATCTTAATGAAGTGTACCATGAAAAATGGATAGGCAGATTTGGCCCTACAAAGTGGCCTCCACGTTCTCCAGATTTAACTTCACCTGATTTTTACTTGTGGGGTTATTTGAAAAATGTAGTGTACAAAGAAGTTCCGACAACTCGAGAGGATATGAAAAACAGAATAATAAGAGCCTGCAATAATATTCTTCGGCAAGTTTTGTTGTCTACCATTACAATTTTTCAGAAACGGCTCCGTCTATGTTTACAACAGAATGGTAGTGTATTCGAACATTTATTAAAAGGATAAATTTAATAATGAGCGCTTCTAAGCCTGGTATCCGTCACACGCACACACGTACACACATGAGCGGCAAGGAGTCTTACGTAAAACAAACACCCCGAAGTGAGAGGCAAGGGGACTCACGTTAAACAAGCACCCCGAATCGTGAGAGGCAAGGGGACTCACGTTAAACAAGCACCCCGAATCGTGAGAGGCAAGGGGACTCACGTAAATCAAGCACCCCGAATCGTGAGAGACAAGGGGACTCACGTAAATCAAGCACCCCGAATCGTGAGAGGCAAGGGGACTCACGTAAATCAAGCACCCCAAATCGTGAGAGACAAGGGGACTCACGTAAATCAAGCACCCCGAATTGTGAGAGGCAAGGGGACTCACGTAAATCAAGCACCCCGAATCGTGAGAGACAAGGGGACTCACGTAAATCAAGCACCCCGAATCGTGAGAGGCAAGGGGACTCACGTAAATCAAGCACCCCAAATCGTGAGAGACAAGGGGACTCACGTAAATCAAGCACCCCGAATTGTGAGAGGCAAGGGGACTCACGTCAATAAAACACCCCGAATCGTGAGAGACAAGAGGACTCACGTAAATCAAGCACCCCGAATCGTGAGAGGCAAGGGGACTCACGTAAATAAAACACCCCGAATCGTGAGAGGCAAGGGGACTCACGTAAATCAAGCACCCCATAAGGATGAAAGCCCCGTCACGTCCACGTCGTTCATCCTGGGTAATTCTAAGCACGGGAAAATGTGTGTCAAGCGGTCTGGAGCTGGTTGACCATCAAACAGAATCAGTCCAGACAACGGATAGGAACACACACACACACGCGCACGAACACGCGCGCGCGCACAGGCATGCACAGAGAGAGAGAGAGAGAGAGAGAGAGAGGGGTAGAGGGCGGTTTGGAGTCACAAAATACGTACACTGCATGGGGGTGGAAGCTTTTTACTTAAATTGTAAACTTTGGAACACTGTAACTCAATGAAAAATGATCCTATTTCAAAAAATAAAAAACCGTTGTATTCGTCTCAATGCCAGCTGCAACATTAAATGAAACAAAAATCGACTGCCAATTGAAAAAATGCAGAAATATAGAAAGTGGCGCCACCTACAATTGAACTGATGTGGCCAACTTCTGCCTCTCCCGGAGCCATAAAACTATTGTCTGAAACAATTTTTCCAATCTCTTTTACTTTAAGAGATATTCAGCTAAATCACTTAAAATGATACACCCTTTTTTTTTTTTTTTTTTTTTTTGTTGACGCAGGGAAATCTTCCACTACTGGGATCCCGAGAGCTAATAGGCTCCCGGTTTGCCCAGTAGCCCCCCGTTTGACAGGGGGAAAGACCCCCTCAGACCCCGGGGAGGGCCCGAGGGGAGTGTGGGATTGCATAGCATGCACATCGCCCGCGATACTGCATGCATGCCCTGCCCACTAAAACCCTGCGGGTGTCCTACCTGGCATCGCTGGGGGAGTGCCCGGGAACATTGATTATTGCGTCCGGTGCACTCCCCGATGCCGAGCCTTTCGGCTCCCAGCGCTGAGCCTTTGGGGCTCTGTGGCTCATACGAGCCAATATATCTGTTTGCGGCGGGGTGTGGACACCACCCACCCCGCCGTCCCTCTCGTTGTTATGGGAGTCTATGGGTCGACGCCCCAGAGTCCCCGCCGGGGCGTCGACCTCCCATCCTCCGGGCGCTTTTCCCGTCGGGGGAGGCGCCCGGAGGTACGGCACCACTCCTGCTGCCCTTTTATGGGAAGCGGTGCTCCCCCCGACGTCGTAATCGAACAGGGGGGAGGGCGGGCGGGCCCCGCTCCCAGGAAAGCGGGGACCCGCAAATATCCCTATCGGGATGGGTCCGCCGCTAAAGCGGGGGGGGGGGGGGGGGGTACAGGCACACAACCCTCCGCGGCGACGGGCCCCCCCGAAAGGGGGCGGATAAAAACAGCGCCGGACGGAGAGCAGGCAGACCTCCGCCGGCTATCATCCGCCCCCTCCCTACCGTCATCTGTCCTCCTCGTCTTGTGAAGAAGAGGACAGGACACGCGGACCACAGCGCCGTTTAAGCGGCAAAATGATACACCCTGTATATACATATATACAGGGTGATTCAGAATAAGTATATTGTCCCGAAAATCTCACATTCTTGACGCGATTCTAAGACGATTTTTCCTCTACAAAAAATTTCCCCGAAGCTTAGGTTTTGAGTTAGTATTTTTTTAAATTTTTAAAATTTAAAAATTTTTTTAATTTTTTAAAAATAAAACCAGTAAAATTTATAAGCAGTATACCCGGAACTACGAGTTATTAAAGTAAATAATTACCTTATCACATGTACAGGAGGTAGGCCTATGCAAAGGCGGCGCGACTCACTGAAATTTACTGTCGCGAGCGCTTATGTGAGGCCAAGTGAGGCACCTGCTGCGATCAGCTGATTGTTGCACACTTCTTTCTTTCTCTTATTTACTCAATCACTTGTCACTTACTCATTCACGTTTCACTTTGTTCATCTCGAAGGAAGAACCGTAACACACGCGGCAGCGCAACACACAACAAACGCGAAGTGAAACGTGATTGAGTAAGTGACGATTTTTTGTAGAGAAAAAATCGTCTTAGAATCGCGTCAAGAATGTGAGATTTTCGGGACAATATACTTATTCTGAATCACCCTGTATATATATATATATACATATACATATATATGTATATATATGTATATGTATATATATATACATATGCATATATATATTAGGTGTACAATTTTGCTTCCGCCGTTTTTTCCCAAAATTTGGTGGGACCTAATATATATATTTACTTTTCGATGACTTTACCTTAATACTTTTATGCGTAGAATAATGAAAGGAATCGAATGATGTAAAAAAAAAACAAATTATAATGTAAAAAAATTTGATTGCATTTTGCATACAAACTTAATATTGAAAAATTACAAATGTAAAAATTAATATTATTATTCAATTTCTTTGATTATTCTATATATAAAAGTATTAAGGTAAAGTCATCAAAAAGTGAATACTTTACGAGATATTTCATATTTTATATTAAAAATATTATGACAAAATTTTAAATATCTTAGTAAATTCTTAACAAAACAGAACTTTATTATAGTGTTTTAAAAACGTCGTGACAAAGGCTACAAGAATACACAATAAAAATAGGGGTTTTTATATAAAAAATTTAGATCAAAAGAACCTTAAATTTTTTAAATAAAACACCATAGGGAGTTAAATAAAAAATAGTTTTTTTGCATATTCTTGTAGCCCTTGTCGAGACGTTTTCAAAACACTATAATGCAACTCTCTTTTGTTAAGAATTTCCTGAGATATTTTCAGAAAGATGCACGGTAGCGCATCTTTCCGTGGTAGCTTGCAATGACACCGATACACCGATAGGTGGCGCATAATGGTGTGATTAACTCGTAAGTAAATTTCAGTTGAGAGCGAATATAAGCAGGTCCAAGCGAAGCAAAATCATGACATCCGCCAGACATATCTTTGCCAGCAATATTGCTGCGATGATATAAATATATAAAACTATATTTTCCAAAGTAAGATGTGTTTCAAATTGTAAAAAAATTTTTTAAATGTGAAACAATATTATTTCTTCAAATCTTAAATTAAAATTGTTCTTCAGACGCCTAAAAAATGTTTATAACATATCCCATAGAAGTCCTCAGGATGTCCTCAGGATATTGTAAGGACTAGTTGGCTATTATTTGCTCTTCCTCAGGATATCGTGAGGACTAGTAGTTGGCTATCATTTGTTCGTCCTCAGGATATCCGGAGGACATCCAACAGGATGTCCTCAGGATATCGTAAGAACTAGTATTTGGCTATCATTTGCTATTCCTCAGGATATCCGAAGGACATCCCGGGATTTAATTGGGATATCCACAGGATATTCCAATGGTCCGTCCTGGATGTCCTTCGGACTTCCCGAGGATGTCATTGTGCTATCTGGGACTGCTATATTTGTCAAACTTTTTTTGTTAATAACTTTTTAACAAACAACGAGCGACGGCTAAAAACTTTTGACGGACACTCAGGGTCATGACCTTGACAACATATGTCAAGGTCAAGGTCATCGGAGGGTGGTCCGTATTACTGCATAATTACCCATAATTTTGCCAGGTGTGACGCTGTGTATACTGTCAACGCGGATTTGGCAATCGAGCCAGCAAGAGCCTTAAACGGAAATTGTTTTTAATGGCAACTAAAAGAGTTATTTATTCTTATTTGGAGAAGCAGGTGTTTCTCGAAATTTTAAAAAAGTATAAGCATATTATTGAGTCAAAAGGAGCAATTTCGTCAATATTAAAAGAAAAATCAGAGGCTTAGTTTATTATTACATAGAAATATAATGAGTCTCCATTAGTTTCTAATAAGGTATTTTAAGTTAAATATAAACTCTTTTTCTTCGCCAGTGAATTATAAAATGCAGGGAATTTGTTTATTTCGACAAAACTGACAATCTTTATTAAGTTGATTAGCACAGCGTTTCGACCGAGATTCCGGTCCTTATCCTCATCAAGTGCGTACACTTCGTTTATACGCTTTTGCAAAACATTTAGTTAGTTCGGAGATTGTGCCAGCAATAAATTTAAATCCAAGAACTGAAACAATATAATATTAAGGGGGGGGGGGGGCTCCGTTTGCCTACAATTCCGATTGCCAACAGCTTCGTTTGCCCACAACATTTTGCCTACAGCTTCGTTTGCCGACATTCCCGATTGCCTACAAGCATTATTGCGCACATGTAATTGTTAAAAATACGAACGTACGTTTGCGCACATGGCCAAACACATTGCACACATGACTTTATTGCACACAAGCAGATTGCACACATGACATTATTGCGCACATACACATTGCACACATGACTTTATTGCGCACATACATGTTATATTGCACACATATGTCGCAAGCTTACTGCAAAATCAGCCCTTTTGCAAAAAAACTAGCCTCTTTGCAAAAGGCCGGCCTTTTGCGAAGCAATGATCGTTTCCCAATAAGACTGAACGCACTTTAGGCTTTTTGGCACACATGGGCTGGTGCTAGGCTAGGCACTTTGCAAAAAGTCTAAAATACGTTAGTCTTATTAAAGAAACGATCAAATGCTTTCGCAAAAGGCCGGCATTTCGCAAAAAGGCTAGCCTTTTTACAAAAAGGCTGATTTTACAATAAGCCTGCGACATTGTGTGCAATATAACGCGTATGTGCGCAATAAGTCATGTGTGCAATATGTATGTGCGCAATAATGTCATGTGTGCAATCTGCTTGTGTGCAATAAAGTCATGTGTCCAATGTGTTTGGCCATGTGCGCAAACGTACGTTCGTATTTTTAACTATTACATGTGCGCAATAATGCTTGTAGGCAATCGGGAATGTCGGCAAACGAAGCTGTAGGCAAAATGTTGTGGGCAAACGAAGCTGTTGGCAATCGGGATTGTAGGCAAACGGGACCCCCCCATATTAAGTATGCATATGTAAAGTGAATTAAGAAAACATAAAGTGAAAAATAATAAAATGGAACACTTATATTTTGTGCGTAGATTAATATCGAAATCTCGAGTTGTTAGATAGAACGTAGTTCGAGATTTATTCCAGTAATTTACGAACAATGTCTTCTATTTTACGTTTCCATACGTTTGTTGTCTTGCAAAAAATCCATTGAGATCTTAAACCCTTATCTGAAAAAGAATTGTTCTCCTCTAAAATGAAAAAGTTTATAAATCATTACATTATATATATAATTATGTAATAAAAAGAATACTTATTGCTTACATCTTATATTTTTTAAATTTGAAATAATCAATGGGTTCTCCAGACTTTCTCGACAAAGTCTTACCGATGGTCCTCCTCCGGTAAGAAATGTTAATTGTATTTAAAATATGTTTTTATTTTGCTGTTTCGAGTTAAACCATGTCTGCAATTGTGAAACGTTTCTTTGTAATATAAAACATCGCATAAATAAATTTAAAAAACTACATTTCAAGGAACTGCATTATAAAAATAATGAAATATATTTACAATACCTTATTAAAAGATAACAAAGAATTATTATATTACTCTGTAATAATTATTCAAACTGCTCAATTGGAATGTATGGCTTTCTTACACGGTAAAGGAAGGAAAAAAGTGTGAAAGACACTGCACTTTCGTCTAAAAAGACAGACACAAATTCGCCAAACGAACACCGAGATTTTTGTCTGCAAAAGTTAAAAATAAACTGTATCAGCCAAAGAAGCTTGGATGACTTTTAAAAAGAAATATAATAATCCTTTATTAATTTCTAATGAATGACACATACTTATAATAAATGCTGCTTCGTGAGTCGTGACGCCAGCCATGTAAAATCTGTCTTATATTTGCAAACTTTATTAAGTTTATTAAGTTAAGCCCAAAGGATTGTGCGGATCAATCCTCTCTGATGCGGTATTGACACATTATTCCTCATGGATTTACTCCTCTAAAAGCAACGCATCTGTCTGAAAAAAAGAAAATGATATAATTGAGATGGAATAATACAATAGTAAAAAAAAGAAATTAGTACTCTTACCTGTGTGTAGAATCCAACAAATCCTGTTATTATATTAAACAACTATACAAGTCCAATCTGGATCGGCGGTTGTTCCCAAGGCTGCCGATCTCAAATGTAAGCAGACCACCGATGTTATCTATTCACTGAAAACACAGTTCTCATTATAATTTAAATAATAGTGTCATTATACGATTTGACAATGTTACGTTTAATGTAACAAAACGATTGACTTTATTTTTAATTTTAAGTCGGGCACGCATAAACGACTTATTATATAAATTTGCTCTCCTACCTGAACGCATGTGACTGATAAGAATGGAATATGATGTAACAAATTAAAACGTAATAGCATTCTAAAATAATAACCATGTATCTTTGTTACCTTATTCTATAAGCCTCTTCTTCTTTATTCTATTTCCTTAGCCATACTTCTGTTCAGAAGTCGATTAGACTAAGCTGGTGGTTATAAACGCGAACGGATTTATATAAAATTTACACAAATTTCTTGTTTCAACGGCACTCGTATTTTAGAGAAATAAAACACGTGTATGTAACCTCTTGTATTGACACGCGGGATATCTCGTCGTGTTAGGCCAGCGTTTTATGTAAATTCTTGTAGATCTTTATCATAATTGGTCAAAAAGTTTGGAATCCCGAACATTGCCGAAGCCGTATTCTTAAGCACGGACTTTGTAAGACGATCTTAAGCTCAAACTCGTGTTCTTAAGATTTATCTATGCATGTCAAACTACCCAGATAATTCGTACAAATTTATCAGTAATAAATGACTCAAAAATAGTAATACAATTTAAAAATTATTTTTCTATGTATTTGACAAAATAATAAATGTATGTATTTGATAAACTAACGCTATAAATATATTACAATATTATATAAGTAATACAAACAATAAAAAGTAGCATTTTTAAAACTGGTATTTTGATATAAAAACACAAAATCTATTAAAAACTTGTTTATTTTAATATGTTTATAAAAAACACCGTATTTCTAATTCTAAAATAAAATAAATCACATTCAGTTCAGTCTTTAACCTCATTTCAATTGCATGTATCACAAATTAGACTATAAGTAATATTCAAATAAAAAAAATACATTTTTAAACATAATATATATTTTATATCTTTTTAAACTTAGTCTTTATTTTTTAAACGCTTAATCTTTTTTTATTATTAAAAATTTACACGGTTTTGCATTCCATGAATAGAAAGTTATTGAAGCGAATGAATATATTAAATGTACAAAAAACTTAATTATTTTAATGTTTATAATAAACACCGTACTTCTAATTTTTAAACAATTATTAGAAATTTCTTTGCCAGTGATTAATATCAGAAAATAATACTTAATTGACCATGACTGGCACATTTATTGAAAATTTCGACACGACGTTTCGAACCAAATTCGGCTCCTTCTCAAGTGTATAAATAAATTCTTACATAGACATTCATTAGTCACAACATGTGCCTGCAAGTCCGATCTACGACTAAAAAACGAAAATTTTTCACTATAATAAAAAACGTAGAAGAGATCGCATCCAAAAGAAATGTATCAAAACTTACATGCTATGTGCGTTATAAAATATAATAGATTGTGTTCAGAAGCACGTCTGCACGCCACGGTTACGGACAACACAATAAGCAAAATCATACACAAACAAAAATAAAATAGAGGTCGATCACATGGCCCCTATTAGTCGGTCATATATTACTGTCATCTTTTACGTATCTTTTTGTAGGTTGATCGCCTGATTATGTTTTTTGATGAAAAACATCTCAGCAATCTCTCTCTTTTTGAAGTGTTTTTCCTTGTGTAGGATCTTTGCTTCTTGCCAATTAAACACATGGTTTAACTCAAGCCGATGTCTGCTTATTACCGAATGCTTACTAGCGTGCTTCTTAATATTCATTTCATGCTCTTTAATGCGTGTTTCGAGATGCCTTTTCGTTTGCCCTATATACGTAGCATTACAATCTGAACAATCAATCCTATAATAAACAAAATAAATTTGTTTCATATCCTCCAATCTGTCTTTCCCCTTCTTAATAACACAATTGAGCTTTTTAGGTACGGTGTAAACAACATCAAAACCACGGTTGCTGAGAATATTACGGATCTTTTCACTGTAGTCTTTTATATACGGGATAGTTATGAAATTTCCCATATTAAAAATGTTATTTGTCTCATAATCCTTATCTCTTGTAGCGTTGCGGTATTTGATGTCCCTTAATTGTTGTTTGATACATTTACTAACAACATGTATCGGGTAACAATTATTGCTCAGAATTTCTTTAACAATTTCGATATTAGTCGTATGAAACCGTTTATCACACAATAAAGCAGCACGATCTACGAGAACCGTAATCACATTCTTTTTATAGTTTTCAGGATGGTTAGATAAATAATTAATGTAGCGTCCGGAAAAAGTTGGTTTTCGGTACCAATTTGTAATTAATGTGTCACAATTTCTAAGGACAGTAGTGTCTAGGAAATTTATCTTGTTATTTGACTCAATTTCACAAGTAAATTTCAACCCTGGGTGATAACTATTGAAAATATTGAGTACCTCATCGATGTTTACTCTTGGAATTATCGCGAATATATCATCCACATTTCTAAAAAATGTGGAAATTTTAAATTTTAAAGAACTGAGACAAAATGTCTCCAGGTCGTCCATAACTATATCTGCAAGAATGGGTGAGAGCGGAGAGCCCATAGGACTGCCAAATATCTGATCATAAATCTATCCATTAAAGCTGAAACTAGTGCAATTTAGAATTAGTTCTCTGGCATGTAAAAATTGAGGTAAACTAAGTTTAGTAAATTCCGATATATAACTCCATCTCTTCTCAATATCTTTTAAAACTTATTCTACTGGAATGTTGGTAAATAATGCCGTGACATCAATCGAGACTAACACTTCATCCGGTAGGATTTTCAAATTTTTAATTTTTGTAACAAATGACCAACTATCCTTTATAAACGAGCCAGGTTTAGGGACAGACTTATGTAAAGTTTCATTAAAAAAAGTAGCTATGTTATATAAGGGGCTATCCAATGTAGAGACAATGATACGTAACGGGAAGCCCGTTTTATGTACTTTCGGCAATCCATAGCATCTCGGTAGGTTCCTATTCGTGCAGTGTAAGCGTGTATATGTGTGATCCTCGATAATTCCAAGATTGAGCCACGATTTGATTAGATCATTAAGTTTGGTGGTTATGCGTTTGATAGGATCTTTTTTCAGTATTTTGTAAGTAGTTTGATCATTCAACAACTCATTCATCTGATTAATGTATGCATTTTTATCCATAACCACCGTAACTTGACCTTTATCTGCCTTAGTCACAAAAATGTCCTTATTATTGCGCAAGAACTTTCTACATTTATCGAACTCACTAGCGATGTATCTACTAATATAATCCATGTGTTTACTGTTAGTTAAAAAATTATGGAACGCCAACAAATATAATAAGGCTCTGAACAGAAAAACAAGGTAAATAATGGGCTATGAGAGCCAACGCAGGATCTAATATGCGAAAATTATAATTAAAAGATTCTTAGTCAATACATTAAAAATATTAACAAATTAAAAATATCAAACGTTTCTGCCCTGAATTGGGCCCTCTTCAGTGATAGTAGTCAAAGAACGCATATACGATGTATAAGAAATTAAATTAATAAGCACGCAAGCGGTGGTATCGCAACGAGCTGACACAAAGACGTAAGCACAGATATAGGAAAAGTTCGCATTCTTGAGAACATCGAGCGCGCATCTCGAATCCGCGATGTTATAAAACGTATGTCAGGACCGCATCCGTGCAGCAAACGACAGTGAGAGTCATTCTCGTCTTCCATAGCAGAGGGAGACGAAAGGTGGCAAACTGTGGCCCGGCAGAACTGCAGGATGCAGTGAATGTTAAGAACTATATAATAGATAAAAAAATAATTGACTTACTGCATGCTACACGAACAGCGGTCAAAACGTATCAGATGGTATTCATAGCCATTCTCCATCCGGAGAGAGCGATCTGTAGTCGTCGGTGTCAGAACTACTAATGCGAGTTCGAAGGACGCACGCCGTGAACTCGGAGACACGCAAGCATACAATGATTAAAAACAAACAAGCATATAGGCGAAAATACAAACAGCCGCACAAGAGAAAATAAAGAATTTGTTTAAACAGTAGAACGATGTTTTATTTTATTTATTAGCGGAATGTAAGCTTCGCCTAAAAAGGCAGTGTCTGTCTGTAAGTTGATGCCATTATGTTGTAAGCCAATATGTAACATTTCAGAGACCAAGCGTCTGACATAGAACGGTTCTTTGTCGAGAATTGCAGCATTCCCGAAATCAAACTTATGGTTATTATCCACGCAATGCATCTGTACCACCGAATGTCCCACAGAATTTACTCGTTTATGTTCTCTAACACGAGTTCCCAAAAGTCTACCCGTCTGTCCAGTATAGGAAGCGTCGCAATCAGAACAATTAATGCGATACATAACATTGCTCTGAGAAGCATTATCGACAACGTCTTTATGTACTTTAATGAGGCCATTAAGTCGGTTAAAACCGTATAAACTCAATTTTCTGTCTACAATGCTAGCGAGATGGGTAAACTTCTCTGAAATATTTTTTACATACGGAACAGACAGGTAAGACCTGCTTGTTAGATCTTCATCGTCGGAAGACCCCGATGGAGATCTTTTGAAAAAAGATTTAAGTTTTTCCAAAAGAATCGCGAAAACAAAGTTCAGCGGGTAACCATTTTCGAGTAAGAGTGTAACAGCCAGAGACAGATTTTTTTGGTGGAAAATAGGATGGGATAGTCTAAAAGGTCTGTCAATTAGTCCCAAAACTACTCCTCTCTTTTGGCTATTAGGATGGCTGGAAAAGAAGCTAAGGTATCGTCCAGAGAAAGTTGGTTTGTAATACCAATCGAATATCAATTTTTCATTGGCAACTATTATTGTGGTGTCAAGAAAATTGAGAGTGTTATTATCGCTGATTTCTATCGTAAATTGTAGCCTGTTATGGATGGAATTAAAAATATCAAGAGTGTCTTGTATGAACTCAACAGGCGCGGCAGATGCCACGTCGTCGACATAACGAAAATAAAAAGGCGGAATATATTTGAGTCGTTTTAAAGCTTTGTTTTCAAGGTCTCGCATAACAATCTCTGCCGCATCAGGGGACAGAGGGGAACCCATAGGGCTACCATGTGTCTGTCTATAAATGATATTGTTAAAGGTGAAATAAGTAGAGTCAAGTACGAACGCATTAGAGACAGCGCTAAGGGTTTCATTCGCAATACCAGGGGACAACTTATAATGACCAAAAAGCTATAAGTTGTCCCCTGGTATTGCGAATAAAACCCGTAGCGCTATCTCTAATGTGTTACATAATTTTCTAACTAACAGTAAACACATGGATTATATTAGTAGATACATCGCTAGTGAGTTCGATAAATGTAGAAAGTTCTTGCGCAATAATAAGGACATTTTTGTGACTAAGGCAGATAAAGGTCAAATTACGGTGGTTATGGATAAAAATGCATACATTAATCCGATTAATGAGTTGTTGAATGATCAAACTACTTACAAAAAACTGAAGAAAGATCCTATCAAACGCATAACCACCAAACTTAATGATCTAATCAAATCGTGGCTCAATCTTGGAATTATCGAGGATCACACATATACACGCTTACACTGCACGAATAGGAACCTACCGAGATGCTATGGATTGCCGAAAGTACATAAAACGGGCTTCCCGTTACGTATCATTGTCTCTACATTGGATAGCCCCTTATATAACATAGCTACTTTTTTCATTGAAACTTTACATAAGTCTGTCCCTAAACCTGGCTCGTTTATAAAAGATAGTTGGTCATTTGTTACAAAAATTCAAAATTTGAAAATCCTACCGGATTAAGTGTTAGTATCGATTGATGTCACGGCATTATTTACCAACATTCCAGTAGAATTGGTTTTAAAAGATATTGAGAAGAGATGGAGTTATATATCGGAATTTACTAAACTTAGTTTACCTCAATTTTTACATGCCACAGAACTAATTTTAAATTGCACTAGCTTCAGCTTTAATGGATAGATTTATGATCAGATATTTGGCAGTCCTATGGGCTCTCCGCTCTCACCCATTCTTGCAGATATAGTCATGGACGACCTGGAGACATTTTGTCTCAGTTCTTTAAAGTTTAAGATTTCCTCATTCTTTAGATATGTGGATGATATATTCGCGATAATTCCAAGAGTGAACATCGATGAGGTACTCAATATTTTTAATAGTTATCACCCACGGTTGAAATTTACTTGTGAAATTGAGTCAAATAACAAGATAAATTTCCTAGACACTACTGTCCTCAGAAATGGTGACACATTAATTACGAATTGGTACCGAAAACCAACTTTTTCCGGACGCTACATTAATTATTTATCTAACCATACTGAAAACTATAAAAAGAATGTGATTACGGTTCTCGTACATCGTGCTGTTTTATTGTCTGATAAACGGTTTCATACAACTAATATCGAAATTGTTAAAGAAATTCTGAGCAATAATTGTTACCCGATACATGTTGTTAATAAATGTATCAAACAACGATTAAGGGACATCAAATACCGCAACGCTACAAGAGATAAGGATTAAGAGACAAATAACATTGTCAATATGGGAAATTTCATAACTATTCCGTATATAAAAGACTACAGTGAAAAGATCCGCAATATTCTCAGCAACCGTGGTTTTGATGTTGTTTACACCGTACCTAAAAAGCTCAATTGCGTTATTAAGAAGGGGAAAGACAGATTGGAGGATATGAAACAAATTGATTTGGTTTATTATAGGATTGATTGTTCAGATTGTAATGCTACGTATATAGGGCAAACGAAAAGGCATCTCGAAACACGCATTAAAGAGCATGAAATGAATATTAAGAAGCACGCTAGTAAGCATTCGGTAATAAGCAGACATCGGCTTGAGTTGAACCATGTGTTTAGTTGGCAAGAAGCAAAGATCCTACACAAAGAAAAACACTTCAAAAAGAGAGAGATTGCCGAGATGTTTTTCATCAAAAAACGTAATCAGGCGATCAACCTACAAAAAGATACGGAGAAGATGACAGTAATATATGACCGACTAATAGGGGCCATGTGATCGACCTCTATTTTATTTTTGTTTGTGTATGATTTTCCTTATTGTGTTGTCCGTAACCGTGGCGTGCAGACGTGCTTCTGAACACAATCTATTATATTTTATAACGCACATAGCATATAAGTTTTGATACATTTCTTTTGGTTGCGATCTCTTCTACGTTTTTTATTATAGTGAAAAACTTTCGTTTTTTAGTTGTAGATCGGACTTGCAGGCACATGTTGTGACTAATGAATGTCTATGTAAGAATTTATTTATACACTTGAGAAGGAACCGAATTTGGTTCGAAACGTCGTGTCGACATTTTCAATAAATGTGCCAGTCATGGTCAATTAAGTATTATTTTTGGTTCTAATTTTTCATCAAAACAAATTACATTTAATTCAGTATTTAACATCATTGCGTGTATCACAAATTAGATTCTAGTATTTAACTAAAATATATTTTTTTCAACAATCATTTAAACCTTTTTTCAACTTAAAATTTTTTAAACGCTTAGTCTATTTTTATTATTAAAATGCAAAACAGTGTAAAAATTTACACGGTCCTGCATTCCATAATTAAAAAATAATGAAAAAGTTATTATAGCGAATAAATATTTGAAATTTTATCATTTACGAATGATAATATTTGGAATATCAAAGTTCTCCTTTCTCGTTCCGGGAGTTTTCGCAGTTGCACCGAGGCTATTGTCATCAATCCCTCTACTTCATCCTGTTTGTTGTCCGGAAGTGGTAACGTTGGCAATTGCACATTAGGAATTGCGCTGATTGTAGTAATTGCATCTGCAATTTTATCAAGTGCGGAAGTTGATGCTGTGCCATCCGTCGGCACGCTCGCTAAAAAATAAAAAAATAAATAATACATTTGTAATAAATAACAAATAAATAATACATTTATTTTGAGCATTTTGATATAAATATTCATTAAAAACAAAAAATATTTACCATTTTTTCCTTTCTTTGGAATTGGTGGTATATTTTCTTCATTTTCCACATCAAGAAGATTATCACTTGTTCTGTAATTGTGATATTTAAGTTTATATAGTTTATACACATGACAAATTTAATATATGTATAATAGCATAATACAATTAGTTTCAGATATATGCAGTATATTATATACCTCTTTCTATAAATTTTATCACGAAAAAAATCTATTCTATCGAAATGCTTCCACTTTCGCTTTGAAGTAGGACGTTCTGATCCACTTGGCAATTTCTCCTTGGCTAGCTCGCGACAATAGCTATCTCGTAGCGTCTTCCTTTTTTTGGCGGCTTGCTTCGGGTCTAAACGCCCTATAAGAATATGTAAAACATTTGAGTAAAAAAACTATTTCAATCACCAGAAAGATTATATACATATGTATATGTATACACATACATATGTATATAATCTTTCAAAGGCTCTGGGAGAGGTATGACAGTCATAATATTAGATTATATGCATACATATATGTATGTATATAATCTAACTAGCTGGTTACCCGGGCTTCGCCCCGGAGGACTTCTCGCCCCATTGTAGAAATCAGTTAGTACATACACAAGAGAAGAAATGAACAATACGATGAAAAAATTTAAATATGAAGCAATAGAATTGGAGCAAAAGTACGAACAAACACTAACATAATTTTAATTCATTTTTATTATGTCATGAGATAATATTGTTCATTACAATCAAACGAAAGTTTATTGGGGTCAAAATCGATTTAAAATAATTAAATACCGTAACGAAGCACGGGTACTTGGCTAGATAAACGTTTGATGATAATTTATTCAACACTATCATCAGGAATCTGAAAGATTTCAGCCGTTGCATCAAAGAATACGGTAATCCGAGTGTCAAAGTTATATTTGACGATGTATGAATGAAGGAAATTTATTTAAAGCAGCGATTTGTTGGTATATTGAACAGTCTTTTTATTATAGCAGAGAATATGCTGTACAGATATTAAGCGTTGAAGTTAACAAAACAGAAATAATTTGTTAAAGCAGAGAATAGTTGGTGTGTAAAGAGTACATATAAATATGTACTTTTTATGTACCAACTATTCTCAGCTGTAACAAATTATTTGTTAAATAATTTGTTATACCAACTATTCTCCAACTGTTATACCAACCATTCTCTGCTTTAACAAATTATTTAACAAATAATTTGTTAAAGCAGAGAATAGTTGGTATACATATAAAAAGTACATATTTATATGCACGAAAAATAGTTGTTATATAAATATGTACTTCTCATATACCAACTATTCTCTGCTTTAACAAATTATTTAACAAATAATTTGTTAAAGCAGAGAATAGTTGTTATATGAAAAGTATGCTTTGTAAGTTAAAGCGAGGTCCACTCTGTACAGGGTTGGGAGGGGGGATGCGAAGGGGGCCGTGGTGGCGAACACAGCAAACGGAGAACGACGTTTCTTAATTGTAAATTTTCAGCTTCGAGTTTTGCATCGCAATATCTCCGCCTGTAGGGCATGTAGCGGAAACATAAAAACACTTTTATTATACGAATTTGGTCCAAGCTATCCATTAAGCCTAGTTGGAACTTAATCCGTTCGCTAGTTATCGAGATCTCAAAATCTCGGGTACTCGCAATTCGTTGCGTCGCGTTAATAGAGCCACGGCGGTCTCGCTTTGCGCGTACTTGGCGCGAGGCACTACCGTGTCTCTTGATTACTTTGATTTTTTCAAGGTAAAGATATTACTTGGATTCTTTCAAGTCAGATTATCAACATAAATTATAATTTTAAACAATAAGCAAAACCCGTCCGTAATTACCCCAGTTACGATTAGGCATTGCCCCGCGTGCGGCGGGTAACTCCGAATGGCACAGTTTTGCTTTTTGTTTAAAATTGTTCATGTTAAAAATTTATAAATATTATTGTAATTTAAAGCAAAATAACTGGAATATTACTTAAAATAGACTTTTATAATTGATAAATAATCGTCGGCTTTATTTAACTTTTCCCTTAGATGTTCGCAATTCTCCCATACCTTTAAAACTATTTTCGTTAATAAATTTATTGTGGAATAAGGAAGCAAGTTATATTTTAAAAGTAATTGTTGAGCTGAGTATAAGAACCGAAAAAAATTATATAGGAATTAATTTACAGGAGATACAAAGAGTTCTATAATTCACCCTTGAATATAGATTTGCGCCTTTAGAGGTTGATTAGGGCAAAATCCTGAAATATGTTTCTGGGCATTTGTATGGGTGACCTTCGTAAGCAAGAACCAAGTCGATATCTCATCGGGCCTAAGAGATATTGACAAATCCGTAAAAATACATTTTAACCCTTTTCACACCCTTAAGGGCCGAATTTTTAAAAATCCCTTCTTAGTGGGTGCTTACGTCATGAGAGGAATACACCCCTCGAATTTCATGTTTCTAGGTGCAGGGGTTTGGGCTGGGCGTTGATGAGTGAGTCAGAGAGTGAGTCAGGACATTTGTCTTTATATATATAGATATTATGACTGTCATACCTCTCCCAGAGCCTTTGAAACTTCTGTCCACGTTTCATTAATTACAGTTCGATTACGTTGTTGAACAGGTATACTATGATTATATAGTACTTCATGTTTAGAAACTTCTTCAATAAGCAATTCGTCTATATCCATAGAATCAGAGCAATTATCGAGCATCATCGATTCTTCGTTACTAACTGGTGTTTCATCTAATATGATGGCCTCTTTGCCATTACTCATTGCACTTCGTCGTATTATAATCCCATCATCTATATTAAAGAATCATTACATAAAATATTAGAATTATATATAACAAAATGATTAATATTGAGATGTACCTTTATAATTTCTTTATAAATATACATTATTTTGACTTATACTTACCGCATACTGGATAAAAGTATTAATTCTTATCAAAATAGCATCGGCCGAATCCCTCTAAGCATTTATGCTTGGGAATTAAAGATTCCTGCACAATTTCCTCGCAAACCCCGCAAGTATTAACGAGTATCACCTAAAATTAAAAAGAATTATAACTAATATTTAACAGAACTTGTGTGAATATTGTTGTATTACAGAATCAAGTGTTCAATTTTTTTTCCATTACAAGATAGAGGTTATTTTTGCGTTTATATTCTTAGAACTATTCAATTCTTAAAGTCTAGATTATTAACATTGTGCATAAATTTAGCAATGATATATTTTCTTACCTCACTCGATGCCATAGCCATAGATGCTATGATTAATTACGATTAATAATTTATTACAGTGGACCCAAGTGCTGGGGCTCGATTCTCGAGTTCATTCGCAAGAGAAACGTATGCGCAAATTCTGCTCTTACAGAAAAGTTGCAAGTTGATTGGCTAAAAGCCATACGAGAGCCAATCAGCTTGCAACTTTTCTGTAAGAGCAGAACGATGAAGCAAAACCTAGTAACAAATTTTCAACCAATAGCAGCAGTCTGCTGCGGCAGCATGCTGCGCCATGAAATGGGCCGTCTACAATGAAGAATCGTAGGCCGTAGCAGTAAGAAATTGACCAATCACAGTGGATTTTTACAAGAATAATCGATTGTGATTGGTCAATTTCTTACTGCTACGGCCTACGATTCTTCATTGTAGACGGCCCAAAATGGTACCTTCAGGCTAAAATCCCATGGTGCGGAATGGAAGTGCGGAATAGGGAATGCGTCATAGACACAGCTAATCAGAGTTATGCCGCCGTGTTTACGATTTTTCCTGCATGCGTTCGTGGCCCAGTTGCGTTAGAGATTTGCGTCATAGAGCCATAACCTTATGTATACTCTCATTAAAACTTTAATAGACTCTTCAACCATCATTATTTTGGTTTCCATATTCACACAAAACAGTTTTAGCAAAAAACGTCAACAATACTGTATGGCGTGTATGATCGAGACCAACAGTAGTGTGCCGAGGCTGCATCATGCATTCCGCATTCCGCAAGTCTTTGACCGGCCTGTTCACATGGTGCAGAAAAATGACCAAAAATGCGTCAATGCAGTTCAAAAATTTAAAAATATTGTTTTCAACTTTTTCATATTTAATATAAAATTTTATTTAATGTTATATTAATAATTATTATTGTTATTACAAAGATTATTTTTTATAAAAACGTTTAAATTATTTTAATAAAATGTTTATTATATCAATTATTTTCATTCCAGATGCGTCATTGCTAGTCTATGACGCACCATGTGCACAGGGCGGGAGACATTTGCAGAATGCGTTGATGCGGCATAGCTCTGATTGGCTGTGTCTATGACGCATTCTCTATTCCGCACTTCCATTCCGCACCATGGGATTTCAGCCTCAGTCGTCCTCTAGATTCATAGTCGACAAATGAGACAAGACTTGAGCAAAATCTCAAGACTTAACTTAACGAAGATGAACTTATCTCAGAACGTCTTGATATGTTTCATAGACATAGGCCGGTATTCATAGTCGGAACTTATTTCAAGATCGTCTTAAGTAATTTTTTAAGACGCTAATAAGGCTCTGTGATTGGTTCATGACAACTTAAGATTGTACTTAAAACGGTCTCAAATAAAAGATTCGACTATGAATACCGGCCATAATTTATTTGACATAAGCACAAGCTTAAGTCGATCATATTGGTTATGTATTCATTCATAGTCGAGTCTCAAGTGAACACTTAAGACAATCTTGATCAAGTCAGTCTTAGGCCAGTATTCATAGTCTTCAAGACCGTCTTAAGTAATGTCTTAAGACGCTAATACGGCTCTGTGATTGGTTCATGACATCTTAAGATTGAACTTAAGACGATCTTAAATAACTATGAATACCGGCCTTATTCAATCCAGACCGACTTAAGATCAGTAGATTTCATACTCGTGAAATAGGTCGATCTTCGTGAAGAAGTTGTCGCTCAAGTAAGACATATTTGATTTGAGATCGACTTGGCAAAGTCGTACTTAAGACCATGCTTATTCTCGATTCGGCTGCTTCCGTAAAATTTCCTCCAATAAGAACATAAGATTCAAGCAACACGCGAGCGCGAGTATTGGATTCAAAACGGAGCGCGTGTTACAATGTTAGTAATTAAATAATGTGGACGTCAAAGGGCGTCTCGTTCACATTATAAGATTAAATAAATATTTTATATAAATCTTTTCTTTTCTATTTTAATGTACATACCCACATACATGAAATTTTAATTCTAATTTTAATTTGTAAATCTTTACTAATTAATGTTTTAATTGTATGCAGTCAAACTCTTTTAAATACTATTTTTTTAAATTAACTATTTCTTTCTCATGCTTCAATTTAATTTATTTATACCAAATTGTGTTTACATTAACTATGGCTATTGTATTTTTCATAAATATATGTATATGCAAAGAAGTATAAAATATATATCAATATTTTTTATTGACAAGTATTGAATCAAAATACATAATATGTACATACATACATAAAAGAGACTTATTTATATAATTTAGTGGATAGAGCAATTTTGTTGTCCTTTCCTTGCTTTTATTATATAAATATTTAGAGTCAATTATTATCAACATTTTACTCAATAACGGCTATATTCTACTGACTGGATATTTAATCAAATTAATATAAGATGGAATGTTAATCTATAATAAGTCTGTGATATTGATTAAGGACAACACTACTAAAATGGATAGCAATAAAAAATTTGTTGTACTTAATCTTTTTTTAATTTGGCCACTAAACATATTTACGTTAGTAATAATTGATAAATCATTCTTAATGGGATACCATTATTTAAACAAGCTTAGCAGGTTTATTAAACCACACAAAGATAGGAACTTCCTTGCTCATGAACAAAAATGTGGTCTACAAAATTAGTTGCAAAAAAATCTGATGTTTCTTATGTGGGCTAAGCCAAGAGACAGCTAGCTACCAGACTGAAAGGAGTAATTTTAAACTAGATCGATACCTATATCTAAACATTCAGTGTTATTCGAACACATTCTGCAGTTCAATTATACATTTCGCGTTTGGATAACCTAACCTATGACTTGACAAGAATTTTGGATTCCAAAACTTTTAAACCTATAATTACTATAAAAAACTGATATCCGAAATGGTACATATCAAGAAGTAAATTAATGGAATTAATTCTAACAAGTTATTTAATAATTATTTATTTTTTATTTCTTTTTTTCTTTATTCTTATTCTTTCTTTTATTTACTAGAAAAATACATAAATATTTAGAATCTTAATACATATATGTATATATTTCACAATTAATATAAAACTTTAATTTATACACCAGGCTTGGTCAACTTCGAGCTCCGGAGTCACGACACTTCTCCCTTTTCATCGACGGAGAGTGGGAGAAAGGGAAAAACTTCATGGCTCCAAAGCTCAAAGTTGACGGGTCTGTTAAGCCTTGTGTCCACGATGCTAGAACTGTGTCCGAGTTTCGGTTTAAGCCAATAAAACTGCTACTTTTATGTAAGAGCTGCAAGTTGATTGGCTTAAACCAAAACTTGAATGCAGTTCTAGCATCGTAAACACAAGGCTTTATACACTTATACACCCGCCCATACACTATACTTTCACTTTACTTTTATATATAAAAAACAGGCTTTGTTGCTTTCCTGTCTTATACTGGTTGATAAAAGTAAAATGTCTTCGAAAACAATTTTAGGTTAACATCTTAAGTCTTCTTCGAAAACGACGACGGAGAATTTATTCTCTTTTTGGTTTTGTAGCCCAATTTACATTTAGGTACTGTGCACTTTAATTCCATTTTTTACTACTTTAATCGCACTAATTTTTACTAAGAAACCTCAGTAACCGTTGGATGGACGACGTAAACAAATTATAGCAAGGTTATCAGCAGCTGTCACACAGAACATATACATATGGCCCGTATTCATAGTCGAAACTTATTTTGAAGTCCGCCTTAAAGCTCCAGACACAATGCCAGGCAGTGTATTGAAAAAGGATGCGACTATGTTATTCTTATTCCTATTGCCTGTTGCCTGGCATTGTGTCTGAAGCTTAAGTTCGGTCTTAAGTCGTCCAGGTCGTCCTCTAGATTCATATAGATTCATAGCGTTTTCCACTGGGAAAACTAATGCAGCACCAGCGCTGTGGTAGGTTTCAATAAAAACTCCATTAGTGCACTGATAAGTGCAGGTTTAGTGCGGTTCAGTGGAACACATCACTTCTTGTAGTACTCGTGCATCACGGCCGAGAACCGAGACGCCTAACCTCGTTAAACTGTTTATATTGTATAGATTCTTAAGAAAGATATGTAAAGTGTACGTTTCTACTTTTTAAAGATAATAGGTTTTTTCTATAAAGATAAATCTTATATAAGATTTGTGTAACTACGTTAATGTAGTTTTATACTAAAGTTTATTTTTGTTTGAGATTATATTCGAGCTTAACTATTTTAATTCTGTGAAGATAAAACGTAAGACGTTAATGTAGTTTCGTACCAAAAAGTTTATTTTTGTTTGAGATTATATTTGAGCTTAACTACCTTAACCCTCGGAGAACACACCTATTTTTTCATTCACGGAGAACACTCTGGGTCAATCTGACCCTACACACACTTTGATCGTCCACCATTTTAAATTGACGAGTGCGATCAGCTTGAAAAAATTTCCAGATGTACTTGGAACATTGTTAAATCAATTGATATAAATAAAAAGTGCCGTTGGAATTATTTACATATTTAAAAAAATTCAAAGAAAAAATTATTTTTTTGAAAAAAACGTAATTTACGACAAAAATTTTATTTTTTTTATTTTTAATATTTCTGGCTAAAAATTTACATTTTTAAAATGCTTTCAAGATATTATGATAAAACTCGAGGTAAGAGTCAAATTGACCCTGTGTGTTCTCCGAGGGTTAATTCTGTAAAGATAAAACGTATAACTACCTTAATTCTAAATCATAAAAAGTTGCTTTTTTAAACAAAAAGAACAAATGTTTTTGTTGCACAAAATAGTACAAACTGCTTATTTACGTACTTGTACTTCGTATTTTACAATTAGTTCAAAACTTATTTTAACTGTAATTAATATTAAAATATTTATGTGGAGCAATAAAAAGTGAAGTTTATATAATAAGAGATCAGAAATTATTTTATTCCAATAAGAACAGGCTATCCTTTGTGGTATTTCTTTTAGCTTCTCCTGCACTTCGGGATATAATATCATCCTCTCTCTCTCTGATTCCCAATTGATATTTTCATCCTGAATATAGTCCTCATCATTAATAA
The DNA here is from genome assembly GCA_035220615.1 of Leptothorax acervorum. Taxonomy (NCBI): domain Eukaryota; kingdom Metazoa; phylum Arthropoda; class Insecta; order Hymenoptera; family Formicidae; genus Leptothorax; species Leptothorax acervorum. The sequence continues at coordinate 89,624 of JASTWQ010000272.1, read as the reverse complement.
AATCATTTCATTCTATACACAAGTTATGTAGAACACAAAGTGCAAGGATGTATTTACTGATTTTTTTAATTTTATGCATATCTAATTGTAAAAGTTGACGAAAACGACCTTTGAAAATGCCGAAGGTGTTTTCAATTTTTACCCTTGTTGCATAGAATTTTTTATTATAATTGATTTGACTATAATTTAAATTCGTCGTTTCCCTATATGGTATGAGTAACCACGGTCTAATGGCATATGCTCGGTTACCAAGAATATGATATTTTGGTAAATTTCTACAATTAGGGCCCCAACGAGAAATCAATCGCCACTTAAATATGTTGTAGGGGAGGTCTTTCTGAGTAATTCTACGCAAGAAAAAAGTGGGGGACGGCATTGGTTTAGAAGATATAGCAAATTGAAATTTTCTTAATCGACAGTTATTTTGAGTATTATGAGATGTATATATGAGAGACTAATATACCAAAGTACATGCGTGGACAGAGGAGCGTATTCCACAGGCGCGGCGGGGGGGGGGGGGGGGGGGGAGTGGACCTCGCTTTACAACTTACAAAGTACATGCGTGGACAGAGGAGTGTGTTTTTGCCCCTCGAATCCAAAACTGTTGATAAAATTTCGGGGTCGACTTTCCTTCACCTTGCACAGTAAACATAATTCTCGTGTTCTCACAAAAATCATAACGTCACAGTCTTCGACCGACAATCGAGCAATGAAGTCTATCGTCAGTAGTCTTGTGTTATAACAATTAATAGAACAATGAAATTATTTCAGTTTCTATCCATATGTGAAAGGTAAAATGAATTAATAGAGTTTTTGCGAAAATGTGGCGTAATTGAAATTTCAGAATTTTAATGCTATTTATTAGATATTATAAACCCATAGGTTAGTGACGCGCTTTATAAGTATGCGCTTTGTAAGTTGAAGCACATACAAAGCACATACTTGTAAAGCGCGCCAATAACCTATAGGTTAGTAACGCGCTTTATAAGTATGCGCTTTGTAAGTTGAAGCGAGGTCCACCCTATGCAGGGTTGGGAGGGAGGGTGCAGGTGGGGGGGGGACCCCCCGCAACCCACGACTTGTGTGGAACGCGCTCCTCTGTCCACGCATGTACTTTGGTATATTAGTCTCTCATAGATATTAGGTGTACAAATTAGTTCGGTCCGTTTTTAAAAAATGGCTCCGGCTGTTATGAATGGTTCATAGTGACTGCCGATTTTGGCGGTTTCAGAGAGGATAGACATCTGCCAATAATATTCAGTTTATATCGCTTTGAGTTTGATACAAAAACCTTTTTTTTTACAGTGTTGGAAATGTCGAATTTTGTGTTAACCAAGCAGCATTTGCGGGAAGTTTTGATTTTCTGCTTCCATTTGAATAAAACTGCGGCTGAGGCTCATTGAATGCTCTCAAGTACTTACGGTGAAAATTCTCTTAGTGAAAGAACGTGTCGTGAGTGGTTTTAACGCTTCAAGAGTGGGGATTTTGACGTCAAGGACCGGCATGGCGGTGGAAGAGAGAAAATCGGTGTAGTATATTATGAGCTGTTGAAACCGAGTGAAACCATCACAGAGGATCGGTATCGAACGCAATTGATGCGTTTGAGCCGAGCATTGAAGGAGAAACGGCCACAGTACCAAGAGAGACACGATAAAGTTATCTTCCAGCATGACAATGCTCGGCCACATGTCGCAAGACCGGTCAAAACATACTTGGAAACGCTGAAATGGGAGGTCTTACCCCACCCGCTGTACTCTCCAGACGTTGCTCCTTCCGACTACCATGTTTCGATCGATGGCACACGGCCTGGCTAATCAGCATTTCCGCTCTTATAAAGAAGTCAAAAAATGGATTGATTCGTGGATCGCCTCAAAAGACGAGTCATTTTTTTGAGACGGAATTCGGAAATTGCCTGAGAGATGGGAGAAAGTAGTAGCCAGCGATGGAAAATACTTTAATTGATCTGTTCATTCATTTTGTTTTAAAATAAATACATTTTTGAACACAAAAAAACGGACCGAACTAATTTGTACACCCAATATATCTCATAATACTCAAAATAACTGTCGAAAGAAAATTTCAATTTGCTATATCTTCTAAACCAATGCCGTCCCCCACTTTTTTCTTGCGTAGAATTACTCAGAAAGACCTCTCCTACAACATATTTAAGTGGCGATTGATGTCTCGTTGGGGCCCTAATTGTAGAAATTTACCGATATTTTTTTCTCACAAATATATGGTAACTTTTCTTTTATGTCAGAAAGTGCTAAAACTCGAGCATCATGAATTTTTCCGGGAATTCCAGTAAATACATGCAAAAATCTGTTCTTATGATCACAAATGGCTTGCAATGTGACAGATGTCAAATAATGTCTATTTGTATATGTAGATTTAATTTTATGTGCGGGTGTGCGTATATTAATATATGATCCATCTATATAACCAATTACATTCGGAAATCCTGAAATCTGAAATATAATCGCATGCGTTAGACAAAAAAATAATAAGTAATATTAAATTTTTTACCTTTTGAAATTCTCTTGATAGATTTTCTTTTTCTTCTTCCGTTTGAGCCATTTTTATAATATTTTTTCCATAATTTAATATATAATTAACTACTCTATCCATGTGACGAAATAAAGTAGATAAGCCTATGTTAAACTTTTCAGAAACATCTCTTAAAGTACATTTATTGCAGCTAAAACTAAAGATTTAAAACTGGAGCTTTTATTAATTCGACGCAATTGGCAATAATCAAATAATTATCGTTTACACGACGTTTCGACCCTGGGGATTGGGTCCTTCTCAAGTGACTAACTGCAATCATTAACACCAGGACAAATTCAATAAAAGATCTAACATTAAAATCAAGGAAAAACAGAGATGTCGTACCTATAAGCTGGCATAGAGCTAGGCTCTCCCGTGAACATCTAGATTAGGACGATTTTGACCGAAAAAGTCGTGTCAAGCTAAATTGAAAATCCTTTCCATTAAAAAGTATAAAAGAGATATAAGAAAAAGTATAAAAAACGGATAATTACATGTTCAGACTCGCGGAGCACGTTGATGCGAAATTTCATTGTTACGAAGCACGGCGCATACAGCGAGCGGAGTAACACATTTTAAAAAAGACGGCGATCGGCCGAAAGCAAGCACGCAACTGTAATAGAATCAGGAACGCTGTAAGGTTATAAGAGTAAACATGACGGGTTCATACACTCGATATGACTTTGTCGTATATAGCATTTAGATTTTCGGTGTCCTTTTGTAGGTTGATGGTATTTACTTGATTTTTAATAAAGAACATTTCAGCTATCTCTCGCTTCCTGACGTTCCTTTCCTTATGCAGTATGTCTACTTCCGACCATTTAAAGTCATGTCCGTAAGACAAACGGTGCTCGCTCACGACCGAACGACATCCCACATCTTTCCTGATGTTTTTCAGGTGCTCATTTATCCGAATGACTGACCTTCTTAACGATGAGTCCACGTATAAAAAATTGAACAGGGATCCGATAAGAAAGATAACTACTAAACTTGACGAACTTGTGAAGTTTTGGCATGACAATGACATCGTTGACGATCCTACTTATTATAAATTAAAGTGCACAAATGGTAACCTCCCACGATGTTACGGGCTGCCAAAAATTCATAAGACTGGCTTTCCTCTACGCATAATCGTCTCAGCCATCGGAAGTCCGCTTTATAACGTAGCTAGCTATCTGCATGCTATCTTACATAGTTCTGTGCGCCGACCTAACTCTTACATCAAAGATAGTTGGTCATTCGCGAGGAAAATAAAGGATCTAAAGATCAACGACGACCAGATCTTAGTATCACTCGACGTCACGGCTCTTTACACTAACATTCCGAAAGAGTTGGTCTTCAGGGCTATAGAAAATAGGTGGAGCGAGATTTCGTTGAACACTAAGCTTAGCTTACAGCAATTCTTGCATGCCATTGATCATGTCCTGAGTTCCACTAGCTTCTCTTTTAATGGCCAGGTTTATGAACAAATATTCGGCAGCCCGATGGGTTCCCCTCTTTCCTCGATCCTCGCTGACATTGTCATGGATGATCTGGAAACTCGCTGTTTAAATGCACTTGGTTTTGTCATAGCGATCTTCTTTCGATATGTGGATGATATCTTCGCTGTTGTACCCCGAGGCGAGCTTGATAACGTGCTCGACGTTTTTAATGACTACCACCTCCGCCTTAAATTCACACACGAAGTGGAGAACAACGACTCTCTCCCGTTCTTGGATACGTTAGTTATCAGGGAAGGAAATAATTTATTAACTAATTGGTACCGTAAACCCACTTTCTCCGGCAGGTACACCAATTTTTTCTCGAGTCACCCGTTTAAATACAAAATCAACACCATAAACAGCCTCACTGACCGCGCGGTCCTACTCTCAGACAAACGCTTCCACCGAGAGAACATTGAGACAGTAAGAACAATCCTCCTCAATAATTCCTTCCCTGACAACTTAATCAATAGACGCATCAATAATAGATTAAAACAGCTCTGTCACCCACGCGATAACGATGATAATGAACGCACCAGCGTTTTTGACGCTCGGAGATACATGGCCTTACCCTTCGTCAAGGGTCTCAGCGAGGATATACGATTCACACTAAATAAAGTAGGCCTCGACACTGTGTACACCATCTCGAAGAAGCTTGACGTAATAATTAGGAAGGGAAAGGATAAACTTAATAAGGACCGCGAAACCGAACTTATTTATAGAATAAATTGCGGCAATTGCGATGCATCTTATATCGGGCAGACGAAGCGATATCTGAAAACGCGGATAAATGAGCACCTGAAAGACATCAGGAAAGATGTGGGATGTCGTTCGGTCGTGAGCGAGCACCGTTTGTCTTACGGACATGACTTTAAATGGTCGGAAGTAGACATACTGCATAAGGAAAGGAACGTCAGGAAGCGAGAGATAGCTGAAATGTTCTTTATTAAAAATCAAGTAAATACCATCAACCTGCAAAAGAACACTGAAAATCTAAATGCTATATACGACAAAGTCATATCGAGTGTATGAACCCGTCATGTTTACTCTTATAACCTTACAGCGTTCCTGATTCTATTACAGTTGCGTGCTTGCTCTCGGCCGATCGCCGTCTTTTTTAAAATGTGTTACTCCGCTCGCTGTATGCGCCGTGCTTCGTAACAATGAAATTTCGCATCAACGTGCTCCACGAGTCTGAACATGTAATTATCCGTTTTTTATACTTTTTCTTATATCTCTTTTATACTTTTTAATGGAAAGGATTTTCAATTTAGCTTGACACGACTTTTTCGGTCAAAATCGTCCTAATCTAGATGTTCACGGGAGAGCCTAGCTCTATGCCAGCTTATAGGTACGACATCTCTGTTTTTCCTTGATTTTAATGTTAGATCTTTTATTGAATTTGTCCTGGTGTTAATGATTGCAGTTAGTCACTTGAGAAGGACCCAATCCAGGGTCAAAACGTCGTGTAAACGATAATTATTTGATTATTGCCAATTGCGTCGAGTTAATAAAAGCTCCAGTTTCAAACAATCATTGGCGGATTAACTTTCATTCTTTGACCTAAAGATTTAAAATTTTCAACATTTTATAATAAAAATTGCAATATTTTAAAAATTTATACGGATATATAAATATTTACCAAATAAAAGAAAGTATTTGAGTTCAGCTGATATAGGAGTACTAACTCCATGTGTATTATATCAGTTAGATATGGCTGATATTGCTCATAATCATTAATAATTTCGTAAACTGTAATTCGATTTAAACGAAACCTTTCCTTAAACTTGAAAAAGAATAGAATTCAATTTCTTTATTAAAAATATGCGGAGTTTCAACTTACCTGTTTGTCAGACATTTCATGAATTACATTTTTTATATAATTTCTTATTTCTGGAATGGAATTGCGTATATGTGATAGCAAAATTTTATTCTCATCCTCCTCGCTACTACTATACTTGGAGACAATAATTCTAATAAGACATCCATTTTACTGGCATTATCCATTTCATAATTTTACCTGAGAGTAAAAACACACATAATAATTATACAAACTTAAATTGCTTATTTTATAATAACATTTTATTTATTTATTTATATTTTTAAACATTTAAAGATTTTTGAACGTCAAAATGTTAATATCACTGCATAGCTATTATATATATTAGGTTTAAAACTAAAAACAATTTCATTGTTATAAAGTTTAATAAAATAGTTTAATATAATATTGTATATCATACCATGTAAATACACATAAAGCACGAACATAACCTCTATTTCGATTTGCACTGGCACTTACCACCGTCTCGAAAGACGGTGGAGCAAAAGTCGCACTCAGTGCAATTTTTTTGCACCAATTTTACCAGCAGAACATTAAACACTGAAAATATGTGAACTGATTTTCACAGTGGAACAATAAAATTGCACTCAGTGTGCACCAGTGTTGCACTAGTTTTCCCAGTAGAAATAGTTGACAAATGAGACAAGACTTGAGTAAAATTTCAAGACATAACTTGGCAAGGATAAACTTATTTCAGAACGTCTTGATATGTTTCATAGACATATCTTATTTGACATAAGCACAAGCTTAAGTCGATCATTTGGTTATATGGACTACGTTTACACGGCTTCTAACTTCGACTTAGTAACGCTGATGTTATAACTCTTACTTAAGGTGAGTTGCGTTTACACGTTCAGGCTTATCTTACTCCCACCAAGCTGAAATAGCTTAACAACTTTTGAATGAAGCGAGTGAAGGATTTTCATTAGTACCAATATAACGGTGCGCTTAGATGGGAGCGTCGAGCATCGAGTGTCAAGCGTCAAACATGCACGCAGCACTCTTGCGCAGATGTCTAAACGTGCAGATTTTAGCTTCTTGACGTTAATTCTAGTCTGTAGCCACTTTACAAACAATGGAGATTAAGATGTTTAATTTTTACGGTTGGCATTATCGCCATCGTTACACTGCTGCCGTTTACACGTTTTTTTTAAGTCGACGTAGTAACTCTAAGCCTCTTCACCAAACAACTTTGAGTTACTACATCGATGTAATAACTTCGCCGTAAAAGAGCGTTTACACGGCATCTAACGTCAGCAGTTATAACATCGATGTCGTAACTTCGGCGTAAATCGGGCCGTGTAAACGTAGTCATTTATTCATAGTCGTTTAAGATCGACTTATTTGACGTATAATGGCGTGTTCGATTAGTGACGAACCTGGACCGACGTATAGTTGGCAAACAAATTAAAAATTATTGAAAATTATCTTATCCAATCGTTTGGAAATCATTTGGAAATATTTGGAAAAAACTTTTTAGAGTTTGGAAAACCATACAATAATCACAATTAATTAAAATCAATTAAGCGTATAGTTAGCAGAAAGTGTCTAAAAAATATTTTTTTTTAATCCAATCGCTCCAGAATCATTTGGATAAAGTGTCGATATAATTTTTATTATTTGGAAAACAACTATATTCTAATAAAAATTAATTAATAGTCAACATTTCGCTTTAATGTCTGCACTAAAGTCTGCACTATAGTGCAATAAAGTGCACATACTTTTCTATGTATGTTTTATTGGTAGACAGGCTATGACGGCTGCGTTTCGATATTGACTGTAAGGTACTGAAAATCTATAATGTTACATACGTCATAACTTTTTCAGTACTTACAGTGAATATCGAAACACAACCTTAGTCTATTAAACTCCGTCGGCTTGGAGTTGGTTTTGGAGTAATTTTTCCACGCAGTGTTACTCCATTTTGGAGTAAAATTAATTAGCACGAAGATCCAGCTATGACCGATGACGGCTTTACTTATTTAATTTGTTGTTTTCATGTATCGGTCGATATTCTATATTCTGTTTTAAAAATAATTATCTACACTATGGTACTGCTTCAGGGGCACAATGAGGAGACTGGTGTGAACAGCTACGTGTTAGCATTGAAGCCAAAAATTGACTTGCTAGGCCCTACATTATGTTGCACTAAACATAACAATTACGTAAGTATAGTTATCCTAACTTCAAAATCTTGTTAAAACTTTAAAATCTTTTTTTATCAATAATTGAACTAATTTTAATCAGTTATCTAATAATAAACTAAATTTTATTCACACCTAATTTACAGAGCATTCTTAAAGAAACTGCTACAATGTGGTTCTTTCAATGCAACAAATTGTCAATCAACAACATTTTCAACACCTTCCATATCTTCATTATCTAACAATACAACTTCTGGTTTCATTGACGCTGCACGTTATACTGGTCCCATAAGTTATCAAAACGCCGAGCCATGGCATACATGATACTTTGTTGAAATTGGCAGAGTTAAGGTAGTTGTATCACAAATATCCTTTATTGACGAATCTTCGTAAAAATTTAGGAATTTATAGAGAAATATCTAATCAAATTGCTGTTAAAATTTTAATTTGATAGACCACATTATATTTGAGATATTAATTACACAGGCCCACAAAAAAAAAAGTTGTCTGCGCCATGGACTAGACCATGGTATTCCCATGTATTTTTGCCTGCTGAAACCGAATATGACCTCAGTTTTGCCCCTACACGTCAGGATTTTTTTCTACAGCCAAAAACACCTGTCGATTTAATGGACTTTCAAGGTGTTTTTGGCTGTAGAAAAAAATCCGAATATCGAAACGCAGCCGTCATAGCCTGTCTACCAATAAAACATACATAGAAAAGTATGTGCACTTTATTACACTATAGTGCAGACTTTAGTGCAGACATTAAAGCGAAATGTTGACTATTAATTAATTTTTATTAGAATAGAGTTGTTTTCCAAATAATAAAAATTATACCGACACTTTATCCAAATGATTCTGGAGCGATTGAATTAAAAAAAATATTTTTTAGACACTTTCTGCTAATTATACGCTTAATTGATTTTAATTAATTGCGATTATTGTATGGTTTTCCAAACTCTGAAAAGTTTTTTCCAAATATCTCCAAATGATTTCCAAACGATTGGATAAGATAATTTTCAATAATTTTTAATTTGTTTGCCAACTATACGTCGGTGACGAACCTGGCTCGGGTTAGCTCATGGACAGTCGTTTAAGATCGACTTATTTGACGTATAAGTTAGCAAATAAGTCGAGCTTCGTCAAGTCGTGTTCGAAGTAGACTTAAGATGTTAACCTCAAAATGTTTTTGAAGACATTTTACTTTTATCAACCAGTATAAGACAGGAAAGCAGCAAGGCTTGTTTTTTATACAACAGTATATAAAAGTGAAGTAAAAGTATAGTGTATGGGCGGGTGTATAAGTGTATAACAGACCCGTCAACATTGAGCTTTGGAGCCATGACATTTCTCCCTTTCTCCCACTGTCCGTCGATGGAAAGGGAGAAGTGTCGTGACTCCGAAGCTCGAAGTTGACCAAGCCTGTTGTATAAATTAAAGTTTTATATTAATTGTGAAATATATACATATATTAAAATTCTAAATATTTATGTATTTTTCTAATGAATAAAAGAAAGAATAAGAAAAAAGAAAAAAAAAATAAAAAAAAAAAATTATTCAATAACTTGTTAGAATTAATTCCATTAATTTACTTCTTGATATGTACCATTTCAGATATGAGTTTTTTATAGTAATTATAGGTTCAAAAATTTTGGAATCCAAAATTCTTGTCCAGTTATAGGTTAGGTTATCCAAACGCGAAATGTATGATTAAACTTCAAAATGTGTTCGGATAACACTGAATGTTTAGATATAGGTATCGATCTAGTTTAAAATTACTTCTTTCAGTCTGGTACCCCTAGCTGTCTCTTGGCTTAGCCCACATAAGAAGCATCAGATTTTTTTGCAACTAATTTTGTAGACCACATTGTTGTTCATGAGCAAGGAAGTTCCTATTTTTGTGGGGTTTAATAAACCTACTAAGCTTATTGTTTAAATAATGGTATCCCATTAAGAATGATTTATCAATTACTGACGTAATACGTTTAGTGGCCAAATTGAAAAAAGATAAAGTACAACAAATTTTCTTTTGCTATCCATTTTAGTAGTGTTATCCTTGATCAATATCACAGACTTATTAGAGATTAACATTCTATCTTAATTATATTAATTTGATTAAATATCCAGTCAATAGAATATAGCCGTTATTGAGTGAAATGTTGATAATAAATGTTGATAATTGACTAAGTATTTATATAATAAAAGCAAGGAAAAGACAACAAAATTGCTCTATCCACTAAATTATATAAAGTCTCTTTTATGTATGTATGTACCTGCATATTATGTATTTTGATTAAATACTGGTCAATACTGTCAATAAGAAATATTAATATATATTTTATGCTTCTTCGCATATTCTTATGAAAAATACAATAGCCATGGTTAATGTAAACACAATTTGGTATAAATAAATTAAATTAAAGCATGAGAAAGAAATAGTCAATTAAAAAAAATAGTATTTAAAAGAGTTTTACTGCATATAATTAAAACATTAATTAGTAAAGATATACAAATCAAAATTAGAATTAAAAATTTATGTATGTGGGTATGTGCATTAAAATAGAAAAGAAAAGATCCAATATTTATTTAATCTTAAAATGTGAACAAGACGCCCTTTGGCGTCCACATTATTTAATTACTAACATCGTAACACGCGCTCCGTCTTGAATCCAAAACTCGCGCTCGCGTCTTGCTTGAATCTTATATTCTTATTGGAGGAAATGTTACGGAAACAGCCGAATCGAGAATAAGCATGGTCTCAAGTACGTCTTCGCCAAGTCAATCTCAAATCAAATAAGACTTACTTGAGCGACAACTTCTTCGTGAAGATCGTCTTATTTCACGACTATGAAATCTACTGTTCTTAAGACGGTCTTGATTGAATAAGACTGACTTGATCAAGATTGTCTTAAGTGTTGACTTGAGACTCGACTATGAATACGGGCCATAGAATACATATACATATTAGGTATGTATTCTATGTCCATGAGCTAACCCGAGCCAGGTTCGTCACCAATCGAACACGCCATAAGTTAGCAAATAAGTCGAGCTTCGTCAAGTCGTGTTCGAAGTAGACTTAAAATGTTAACTTAAAATTGTTTTCAAAGACATTTTACTTTCATCAACCAGTAGAAGACAGGAAAGCAACAAGCCTGTTTTTTATACAACAGTATATAAAAGTGAAGTGAAAGTATAGTGTATGGGCGGGTGTATAAGTGTATAACAGACCCGTCAACTTTGAGCTTTGGAGCCATGACGTTTCTCTCTTTCTCCTACTCTCCGTCGATGGAAAGGGAGAAGTGTCGTGACTCCGGAGCTCGAAGTTGACCAAGCCTGGTGTATAAATTAAAGTTTTATATTAATTATGAAATATATACAAATATTGAAATTCTAAATATTTATGTATTTTTCTAGTGAATAAAAGAAAGAAGAAGAAAGAAAAAAGAAATAAAAAAATAAAAAATTATTTAATATAATAACTTGCTGAAATTAATTCCATTAATTTACTTTTTGATATGTACCAATTCGGATATGAGTTTATCATAGTAATTATAGGTTCGGAAATTTCGGAATCCAAAATTCTTGTCAAGTTATAGGTTAGATTATCCCAATCGAATGTATGATTAAACTGCAGAATGTGTTCGGATAACACTGAATGTTTAGATATAGGTATCGATCTAGTTTAAAATTACTTTTTTCAGTCTGGTACCCCTAGCTGTCTCTTGGCTTAGCCCACATAAGAAGCATCAGTTTCTTTGCAACTAATTTTGTAGACCACATTGTTGTTCATGAGCAAGGGAGTTTCTATCTTTGTGGGATTTGATAAACGTGCTAAGCTTGTTTAAATAACGGTATCCCATTGAGAATGATTTATCAATTATTACTGACGTAAATATGTTTAGTGGCCGAATTAAAAAAAGAAATTACATAACAATTTTCTATTGCTATCCATTTCAGTATAGTGTTGTCCTTGATCGATATTACAGACTTATTAGAGATTAGCTTTCTATTTTATATTAATTATTATTTGATTAAATATCTAGTCAATAGGATATAGCCGTTATTGAGCAGTGTTGATAATCAAATAAGCTCTATAAATATTTATAATAAAAGCAAGAAAAGGACAACAAAATTGCTCTATCCACTAAAATATATAAAGTCTCTTTTATGTATGTATATGTACATCACGGAGAAAATTTTATATTAAATATTACTATGATGTCACACTCACTGCGGACCATCAAGGAATTATAAGTTTAAATGCTATGGTCATTATTTTAAAAACAATAAATCCACGCAATTTTTACACTTTGCCATAGTAAAAATTTTCATGTTGCAATAGCAAAAACTTGCTGGATAACATTTAGTATTGTAAAAAACAGTAAGAAATATATACCGAATAAATTATTACTGCAAACCATAGTAAAAATTAACTCTTTCCACTTTAGAATATAGCTTGAGCGCCGATTTCGCCAAAATTACTTTATCTATATGATAAAAAGTAGAGTTGCCATAGTAAAAATGACATCGAACTCAAGTAAACAGTTCAAATTAGTGTAAGAAATTTTCCGCGGCTCCACGCTATGCTCCGCAGCCAATTAAATTACTTTATCTATATGATAAAAAGTAGAGTTTACCATAGTAAAAATTATATCGAACTCAAGTAAACAGTTCAAATTAGTGTAAGAAATTTTCCGCGGCTCCACGCTATGCTCCCCAGCCAATGAGAAGGCCTGCATGTACCCGCGGATGGGCCAATGAGAGACACCGCACGTACGCAAGAAGAGGCGCGCACGGCGTGCTTGGTGCTTGCACGATCCTGAAAAACAATCGTAAATCGCAACCGAAGTCAGAAGCGTACTCATATGCGGCTTACGCGGACGGCTGTAGCTGTAGTCTGTACATTGCATTGGCCTAGTTATAAACAGAGTGATTGGTGCAGTTTGACAACTGTTCGGTCCAAAGCTTCCTAAGCGTCGTTATAAAAGTGTTTATTGCTGACATTGCTGTGTTTACGTATTGCTGTGATTAAAAGTGAAAGAGAAAACGTAAGTATTCGATTACAATCATTATCATTATATTGTTGCGCCCGTTCATCTCCCGTGCGTGGTGTGATCGTCATGAAGCGCGAGACAGAAGATCGCGGCTTTTAGCAGCCGTTGTTGTTGTTGCCGGAATCTCGGAACGCTGACATTTGTACTCGCCGTTACGAGATCCCGGCAATAACAATAATGGTTGCTAAGGGCCGCGATCTTCTGTCTTGCGCTTCATGACAATCACACCACGGGAGATGCACGGGCGCAACAATATTATTTATTTATACTGTTCTATCTAATTTATTTATTATTTTTATTTTTATTTTAAGATAATTAATATTTTTATATTTATTTTATTAACAGTCTGCTGGTACCTTGGAAACTATATTGAATGCAACTACACTTAGAGTTGGAAGTATTATCGCTCAACAGCCAGTTCCTGTTATTGTTGGACCTATCCTTGGAAACACAGCGTCATATATAATTTTAAATAATAGAGTTTACACTGTAATAGAGTTTACACTGTTTCAAACACAGGTTCGTGTCTACGTGCGATAGATTTTGCGTTCAAGATATGTTTTGCTCTTGACTGCGAATATCCACCAAATGCGTATTCTTTGTGGATGTTTCTTCAACAAGGTTATCACGAAATTAGAAACCGCGGGGATACTGTTCCAATAGGTTTGCGAGCAATTATAGGTGAAATTTGCGAAGTTATTAGTACACAATAATATGTACCAGTATGTAATAACGTATATACTTTTTTAATTTTGAAAACTTGAAAATTTCTTTATTACTTAAATTTTATTACTATTGAAAAGAAATTTATTTTGACGGAATTAAATATCTTAATTCAAAGCTTTCCTTTTGATAAAAACGAAAAAAATAAACCAGTCGAAATTAGTCCGATCCATTTGAAAAATAAACGCCTTCAAATGTCAGCCGCTGAAATGCTTACCTTTGTAAACTATTTAGGACTTATAATTGGTCATTTGATAGATAGAGGAAACAAATATTGGAATCTATACCTTGTGCTAAAACGAATTACTTGTATTGTTACTGCTACAGTAATTCATGTTAATGAACATGATTTATTATCTGCAGAAATAGAAGAATATTTGCATTTACGCGTTGAATTATTTTCAGAAAATTTGAAATTTAAACATCATATTCTTATACATTATCCAGAAAGAATGAGACTATTCGGTCCGTTATGGAATATTTGTTGTATGCGTTTTGAGAGCAAACATCGAGAAAGTAAAATTATTGCACATTCTGCTATTAGTAGAGTTAATATTTGTTACACTGTAGCATTGCGACATTAATTAAAATTAAGTCATCGATTATTAACAAAAAATGTAGCATGTGCACCGTACGAGATAAGTTCAAAGCAAACTAATAGTGTTGCGAATATTTCACATTTATCACACAATATTGATTCAAGTGTTCAGACTTTAAAATGGATTAGACGAGGTAACTGTAACATAGAGCGCAATACAATCCTTATGATTCCCTCAGAAAATGGACCTATCTTTCACAAAGTAACAGATTTAATTTGGCAATCAAATGAGAATATATTAATATTAACAGAAAATTTAAATTCGTGTTATCTTGATGAACATTATGAAGCTTATGAAATAATTGATAATCAAGATTTTCATAAAGATTGTATTCAATTGCAACAAATACTTTCACATACAGTAATAATTACATGCCAAATTAAATCTTCTAACGGTAACAAATATATACCAAAACTCTGTATATAAGAGAAATGAAAATTTGGTGTGTATAAATTTCACTTCTTTCAATCTTGCATGGTTTTTACTTGAGTAGATTATTATTTTACATTATATAATATGCTATTTTTCTATTATTATAAATGTATTATTGAATACCTCGTTTATACTACTATTGTACTTTCTTATTTGTATCATTTTGTACTTATTATTAATAAATTTGTATTACATTAAGTAAAATTGTATTATTTATTTTGATTGTTAAAAATAACAAAATGTTACTAATTAAAAATAAAATTAGAAGGTAGAAAAAGAAAAGGATCCGGAAAAAAAAGTAATAAAAGAATAAAAAATACTATTAAAAAAAATAAAAAATACTATGATAAAAAATAAAAAATACGTTGTCTACATTGTAAAAATTGAGGTTTTACATTATAACATTTTACAATAATACACAATACAAATTACAACTTTGCACCTACGAATTTTTACTATGGAAAATAATAAAACATATTACGTACGTGTTAGTTTCAAGTTTTACTATGTAGTACTGTAATTTATTCCATAATGGCATGATGGTCCACCGATTATACAAAACATAGTAAGATATAATGTAAAAATGTATTATAAATTAATATAAAATTTTCTCCGTGATATATTATGTATTTTGATTCAATACTAATACTGTTAATAAAAAATATCGATGTATATATTTTATGCTTCTTCGCATATCCCTATAAAAAATACAATAGCCATGTAAATGTAAACACAATTTAGTATAAAATTAAATTAAAGCATGAGAAAGAAATAGTTAATTTAAAAAAATAATATTTAAAAGAGTTTGACTGCATACAATTAAAACATTAAATTAGTAAAGATATACAAATTAAAATTAGAAATAAAACTTTATGTATATGTGAGTATGTGCAAATAAAATAGAAAAAAAAAGATCTAATATTTATTAAAATGCGAACGAGATGCCCTTTGGCGTCCACATTATTAATACTAACATCGTAAAACACGCGCTCCGTCGATTCCGTCTTGAATCCAAACACGCGCTCGCATCTTGCTTGAATCTTATGTTCTTATTGGAGGAAATGTTACGGAAACAGCCGAATCGAGAATAAGCATGGTCTTAAGTACGACTTCGCAAAGTCGATCTCAAATCAAATAAGTCTTACTTGAGCGACAACTTCTTCACGAAGATCGACTTATTTTACGACTATGAAATCTACTGATATTAAGACGGTGTGGATTGAATAAGACTGACTTGATTAAGATTGTCTTAAGCGTTGACTTGAGACTCGACTATGAATAAACGCTCGCAACGCTCGTAGGCCGGTATTCATAGTCGGATCTTATATTTAAGACTTCACCATCTTAAGTGCAATCTTAAGATGTCATGAGCCAATCACAAGAGCCGTATTAGCGTCTTAAGACATTACTTAAGACGGTCTTGAAATAAGATCCGACTATGAATATCGGCCTTATGAATACGGGCCGTAGAATCATTTCATCCTTGTTGTTTGTCAAATGTTAAGGACGTTCTCCGGCTCCAGTGGTGCTCAATTTAAACGAATCATTCCTGCATATATTTGTCCCTCTTGTTGAAAGAAATAAGATGAGAACAATTTAACTGTTTTCGTCTGCTTCCCATGCGCAAAACTTTTCCTTCTGCGTCGCTTGAAACAATCTGACAACTTTCGATTAGAGCCCTAGATAATCAGAAAAGCGACATTGAAATCGATAGGTGCGATATCTTGCGATATATTGGAGAGCCGCCATCTTGTTTCTCCACATTTGACAGGAGAATCTGAGCAGAAGACGTCAAAGCAGGTTAGGGCAAAATGACATGTAAAACATATTTTGGTCGGCTTTCACGGCCATATATTAAATTTTTTACGAAGCTTGTCTCTATTTCTAGTTTGTTTGCAAGATATAGACCATCTATAACATGTATACCTGTATACATTAAACCTTACTTATTTAACCATAGTAGAAAACAATATGGCGATTTATCACGTGATTTACTTAGCCAATCAGACTTTTATGTTCAATGTCGCTTCTCTGATAATCTATCTTTTCTTTATACCATGGGCTCTACTCTGCATCTCTCGTCTTGCGTGTGTGTTTACATGTGGGGTTATGAAAGCAACCAAAGAATCAAGAAGTCAAATAATAATCGCTTGAAAAATGGAAGATTTATTAGTAAAAAAGCGGTTAACCACGCGCGAGAACTCATGCGGCGTTGCCAATTTGCTGACGCCTCTCTCTTCCGTCACTCTGAACCGAGCGAAAAATTAACCAAATCGCGTACTTTACACAAGTATTTCTCGAAAACAAGTACCGCAAGTGGTATTGACACTTATCGCATATTATTTCTATTTTTATGGAGCATTATATACAAATTTTTTAAAGACATTTAGAGAAAACTTTTTTTACAATTAATTATAATGTCTCTTTCACAATAGCTCGGAATAGGAATCCCATGTTAAAAGTGTCAACTTTGAAGCTCAGTATCTCGATTTTTAATACCGAAAGGGGTACTGAACTTTATACCATCGCATAAAGCACACTTATATTAACATAAATGCAAAGTTCAAGAAAATTTAGAGAAAATCGATTTTCCGGTGAACGTCCTTAAACAATTGGACGAATGATTCTCACGAGCGTTGTGAGCGTTAGGTCTATCCAGATAAATTTGCATAGGCGCATTAACATATGCATAAGAAAATGTATTGGTCCGGCACTCGTATATGGACTTAAGGCCATCACACACAAAATGCATAACGTCGCATAAGCATAGCATAAGACCGCTGGACCAATGAGCATCTTATGTAAATTAATATGGCGACTTTATGCTGGATGCTCATTGGTCCAGCGGTCTTATGCTATGCTTATGCTACGCTATGCATTTTGTGTGTGATGGCCTTTATGCACATGTATATGGACCAATCAATTTTCTTATGCTTATGTTTATGCGTGAGGATGCGTCTCCACGGAGAAAGAAATAGCGGAACGGAACAATAACGGAAAAGCTATGGTGGGGGGTTAGCCAATGAGAGTAATTCCGTCTTAATTCCGTTCCGCTATTTCGTGGCCGGGGTCTCCATGGCAAAAATTTTCCGGAACGGAACAGTAGCGGAACGCAATTCCACGCAATTCTACGCCATTGTCGAAAACTGGTAAACATAGTCGCATAACCTGTACGCAACGTGTATTTTGTTATAATCGCTGTTAATTGTGCTTTAAAGACACTGAGAACTGCTGAGAACAGGCTGTCTAAATGTTTAGTAAAAAATTCGCCTACAAAAGTATTATAATATTCTACATCTAAAGTATATCAATTAATTCACACGACATGGTAAAGTATTCATTATATATGTATTTTATCTACCAACAAGATGCACGCGTATGTATAACAACCAATATATTTATATATTTTAATTTTTTAGGAACAATATAAGTGTGGGTATTGCAGTTGGATATTAAAACATGACCAACTTGAACAGCATTCTTGCTTTGCGAACAATCTACATTCATTAGTGATGGATAATGAAAGAAGACTTTTCATAACAGGTAATAAAAATTTCTAAAATTATATTGTTAACTTCTTTAAGAGAAGCAATTAACAATGAACAAACATCTACACCAAGTGCAAATATAAATGATTTGGATGATGTGCAATCAACTTCAGGCTCTTCTTCAATATCCGCAACATCAAAAAGTATAATTTTTGTTTGTTATTTTATTTACATGAATTAAATTTAAATAAATATTGAAATACTAATTAATATGTATTGCTTTGTTAAGAGAAAGGAAGAAATTCAAAAGTGTAGATAAATTTGACGAAGGTCTTATACAAGCGCTGAAGGAAAACAAGGAACCAACTCCAATTGATGGATTTTTACTACGTTTATCTGAAGGTTTACGCAGACTTTCGTATGAACAAAGGTCAAAAATAGAAATTGAGTTTTTAACAAAACTTTACGAAATTGAAGTGGCAAAAGAGATTTAAACAAAAGATATCATACCTTTGGAGGGTTTTATTCTTGCTACTCTTGGTCTTATTCTTGTTACAATATAAAGGCTCACGAGTACTTGTACAGCTATATTTTGAAATTTTGACGTTAAAGGTAAAAAATTAAACAAATATTTTGCAATACACATCAAAATGAACTAATTTTACTGCATACTATCTGTTTTTTTACATAATTTGAATATAATTGTATAAGTATCCAGGAACCTTAATAAATTAGAAAGTAAGTTAATTTTATTTATCTGCGAAATTTTTTGTTTGAAAGGTTTTTGTTTTTTTTGGTTTCAAAGATTATTAAAAGTACTATTTTTTATGATTAAGATATATTGTGATAAAAGTAAAGAAAAGTGAGATAATTATAAGATAATTATAGAATACGATTATTTTAGTTTATAAAAAAAGTAGTACATAAGCAGTAAAATTTTGCAGAGAAGTCTACTCAAGACGTTTTAAAAGTACTAAAAAGTATTAGAAAATATTAGATTATAAGAGTTTCATATAAAGAGATGTTTGTGTGTGTGAAACACAGATTTCTAAAAGTGTTACAAGTATTTAACTAACATCGAGAAAAGTCTGTTTATAAGATTAAAGGATTGTTTATACATGTTATACATATAAGACTGTTTATGTATATAAAATTAGTATGAGTAAATGATAAGGGACCAATGTTTATTTTTCAAATAAAATTGTATTTAATAATCACGTATAAGCTTTTGTCCACTGTTGTTTTATAGCTCCAGATGTATAAAAATATTGCGCAAATTGATCTCTCACAGTACTCCCACGAAATGTATTATTTTCTAAACTTTCAAGACTGTGTAGTGCTTGACATGAATTTTGATCTTGTACAGGAATATTTGCAGAATATGATCTGTTTTCTATAGGAAGATTTAGATCTTTCATCATCAAGAAATTGTGCAAACATACAGTTGCTTGAACAATCAAAATTGCATTATCAACACTTGTTGTAAGAGGCCTTCGAAAAATTCTCCATCTGCCAGTCCAAATACCGAAAGTGCATTCAACAACTTTCCGAGTATGACTTAAGCGGTAATTAAATATACTTTTTATAACATTTTTTGCTTTTCTATAACAATCTCGTAGGTAATTCCACCTCTTTTCCGCTTCACTTGGTGTATATAAGCCTACAACATAAAATTTGTAACCATAATAATGTGCTATAAAAGTGCTTATAGATAAAATGCAGATACACAAAATAATTTTACCCTTTAAATGTACACTGACTTCGTTCCACAAGCGATCTTTTTGTTTTCTTCCTCTTTGTTTCACCGGCAAACTACTATCGTACAACGCGGGTCTGTTTTTTACAGCTGAGATGAGTTCTTTATCCGGCCTATCTTTATCTTGCACATTATCTTCGTTACTTTCGTTAAGGTCCTCATCCAGCCTATCTTTATCTTGCACATTGTCTTCGTTACTTTTGTTGAAGTTCTCATCCAGCCAATATTCATCTTGCACATTCTCTTCGTTGGTTTTGTTAGTCTCGTTTTCTGCAATAACAATTTATTAGTAAAGTAATTTAAACAATTTATTAACAATATAATTTTAGAAATTTTTATTACCTGTTATGAAAAGTCTTCTTTCATTATCCATCACTAATGAATGTAGATTGTTCGCAAAGCAAGAATGCTGTTCAAGTTGGTCATGTTTTAATATCTAACTGCAATACCAACACTTATATTGTTCCTAAAAAATTAAAATATATAAATATATTAGTTGTTATACATACGCGTGCATCTTGTTGGTAGATAAAATACATATATAATGAATACTTTACCATCCCAGATAACAATTCGTGCGGGCTCATGTTACCTTCACGGCGTGATTATCACACCGTGCATGCACGGACGCATCATGCTGGCTTCACGAAGTGATTTTGGCATACGTGCGCGCATAGAAGGTCGCACTATGCCATCACGTGTGATTACACGTGTGATGGTACAGTGATTACGCACACGTGATAGCATAGTGAACACATACGTGATGGCATAGTGCGATCTTTTACGATAAATATATAATTGATGATAAATTTATATATTGATCGTAAAAGATCGCACTACATATAAACATAATATTTAAATAGCATATAAAATGGCAAAAACGTTACAAATACGTATAAATTCGGGTACGATTTATTGTATCAGAATTGTATGCGAATTTGTACATATAATATATATTATATAGGTATATATATATTATAATATCCGCGCGCGATTTATTATATTATAATATTTAATAACAAAATGCCCGCATAGCAATTAAAATAGCAATTTTATTGTAATTGTTATTTTATTATATCATGTTATTTTTATTATTTTATTTAATTATGCAAATTGTGTAAGTCTATATAAATGAGATCATGAAATGTGTTTATCCAAGTTTGATCTCCACGATCCATACGCATCTCACGCCTAGCGACCCCGCGGGGCCGCGTGCGTTCATTGTTCGCCAGCCTACGTGACTCGCTCGTGGCGACTGGCGTGTACGTGCCGGCAGCAGCGGCTGTTGTCATTTGTCGTGATCCGAACGTCCTCGCGGTAACATTTCGCGTGTCCGCCTGTCCGCGCCTCGCTATTCGCCCCTCGTCGCCGTTGTCTTCGTCGTTCGGCGTCTCGCAGGAGTCGCAGGCACGCGCGGCCTCAAGCCTGTCCGCCTGTCCGCGCCTCGCCATTCGTCCCTCGTCGCCGTCGTCTTCGTCGTTCGGCGTCTCGGAGGCACGCGCGACCGTCGCCCGCTCGCGAGACCTAACCTCGTTCACCGTTGGTTGGAAAAATTATAAAAAAGTGCTCTCATCGCACAAAGCAGTGGCCGGATACACACACATATATATATTATAATATATATTTTTCTATAAATTGTAAGTATAATTTATAATGTAATTAAAATAATGTAATTAATTAATTGTAATTTAATGTAATGTAATTAATTTAATGTAACTAATTCTTTATATACCTAAGTTTCTTGATTTCCGACAGAATTAACGAATTTATTTCTAATTCTCTAACTTTTTTTTTTATTGTTTTCCAGGTTGGCGGATTTAATGGAGGAATCTCACGTTTACGCGGCGCGAACCGATCGACGATTGCGGTCTGGTCACTCCCTGGAAGTATCCCCTGATGATGCTGTCGTGGAAGATGGCGGTCATATACGTTCGCGTGTCGCGTTAATGAATTTGTCGCCTTTTTTAATATAACACGTGTGTCTTTTCGAGGTGTGGAATTTCAGTGTTTTACTGCTGAATCGCGTTAAGACCGTCTTAAGTAATGTCTTAAGATGCTAATACGGCTCTGTGATTGGTTCATGACATCTTAAGATTGAACTTAAGACGGTCTTAAATAACTAATTACTTAAATTCAAAACTGTGTTACTTTCTTGTTTTTATGTATTGCATCACTGTTGCGGCGAACAGTTTTAATATAAAGATTTTCATGTGACACATGCGAAAGGATCTTGCACCAAATCACGGGAAAATGTATCCCTGTCAAATTGGCTGAAAATTTAGTATTATGTAGTTTATGACGTCCTGACGTCCTGACGTCGTGGACTACATCATACTAAATTTTCAGCCAATTTGACCGGGATCCATTTTCCCGTGGTTTGGTGCGGGGTCCTTTAAATTTGTTGGTTTCAACAGTTGCTGGCGCATCGAGTGTAAGTTTTGAAATAAAAATGTTTATAAAATATATATTTTGTTTTTTAATTTAACGTTTTTATAACTGTAATAGTACATATTATATATATTAAAAAGTAGGGTACAAGGTGAGAGCAATTGATGCTCATATGACCCGCACGCATGCGGCACTCACGCGTGCGAGTCATATGAGCATCATTTGAGGACGCATCTGTCTAGCACCATGAGTTCACGCCGTGCAAATTATCCGCACGACGTGAATGCATCGTGAGCTCACTTAGCGGGCATTTTGTTATCTGGGATGTCGTGTGAATTAATTGATATACTTTA
This sequence comes from Leptothorax acervorum, assembly GCA_035220615.1. Taxonomy (NCBI): domain Eukaryota; kingdom Metazoa; phylum Arthropoda; class Insecta; order Hymenoptera; family Formicidae; genus Leptothorax; species Leptothorax acervorum. The sequence goes on along the minus strand of JASTWQ010000272.1, from coordinate 66,816 downwards.
GATGTAGAATATTATAATACTTTTGTAGGCGAATTTTTTACTAAACATTTAGAGAGCCTGTTCTCAGCAGTTCTCAGTGTCTTTAAAGCACAATTAACAGCGATTATAACAAAATACACGTTGCGTACAGGTTATGCGACTATGTTTACCGGTTTTCGACAATGGCGTAGAATTGCGTGGAATTGCGTTCCGCTACTGTTCCGTTCCGGAAAATTTTTGCCATGGAGACCCAGGCCACGAAATAGCGGAACGGAATTAAGACGGAATTACTCTCATTGGCTAACCCCCTACCATAGCTTTTCCGTTATTGTTCCGTTCCGCTATTTCTTTCTCCGTGGAGACGCACCCTTATGCAAAGTGTGGTAACCAAAGTTGAATTTTGGAACGCAGCCTTGATTAGAGGATCTCTACGCGCGAGGTGGCCGCTCTCAAGTTTCTCTCTTTTTCAAACTCTTACTTCTAGGGACTATATCCTTCTCTTGGGCAAGAAGGATGTTTAGATTCTCAATTATTTCCTAGTGGCACAATTAGCGTTGATTCTTTGTCCGCCTAAGCCCTAAAGTTCGATAAGAATAAAAATAATAAAAAAGGACCATAAAGGGATTGTTGTGGAATTTGTAAAAAATGTTTTAATAACAAGGTAACAAAAAACTTATATCTTGCATTATTGGATATCGGTACATACAATGTGCGAACGTAACTGTCTCAATTTGTTTATGGATCACTTCATGTTTTAACTGTGCTATATTGTGTTATCTTATAAGAATGTTATCGTACTGTGATGAGATATATTGTATACGAAAGATAGAGAAAACTATATAAAATATAAAGAAAACTATATAAAAATAATAATATATAAACGCGGGAAAATTAGAGGTTGAGAGGTTTTGTATTAAAATTTTTCTTGCAGACTGGAGATGTCCAATTCGCGAAAAGAGGTAATAGATTTTTGAAGAGAGAAATTCTGGAGAAAGTGCAACTAGGACGGAACACAGACGTGGGTCATGCGAGTGACAAACATCACCTTAAAGCAGCCGAATCGAATCGATGCCGTAGATGGTGTGGATAATACTCCTGAATGTGTTCCACGTAGCATTGAGGTTATGTCACACGCAATGGACTGACAGCATCATTCTTGATTGCGGCCGTTTTAGAACACGAGAACGTGCCCAGCGGAAATTTATAATATGATACGTTCGTTTCTTGAGGAGGAGGATGCTTGGTGTTACTGGGTTGTCTCAGTTGGTGCTTTGCTATCATTTCTCGGCCTTGTCGCTGCCTGTATCTGCAGTTGTCGACGAAATGAGAATAAGTGAGTGTACCAACGATTTATCATTAACCATGATTTATAGTAATATATTGATATTTCTAGTAATTTAGTTATTAATTTGTAATAAATATTAGCAATTATAAAAGAGGAAATTTAATACAAAATACTTTTTTTTTTTAGTAAAATTATCTTTTAGTATAATAAATTATTATATTTTTATTGAATTGATGATAATTTATAACAAATTCAAAATCTTCTCTTTGCCAGTAAGTTCTTGATAATTTATAAATTTAGATTTTTTTATAGTATATAAATCAGTTTTTAAAATTATTTTTATTGGAACATAATTTATAAGTTAATTTACAATCTCATGTTTGTTGTACAATCATAATTATATTGTTTATACAGGAATGAATTTCTGGGGCTTGCTGGTATGGTAACATTAAATAATTCCGAAACAGACAATTTAAACAGAATTTTGACATTGGATATATCCCAGGTTCTTAAGCAGGATGTCAACGATGGAAAAAGGTTTCTATTTTAAAAATGAATATATTGCTTGTTGGTTTTCTTAAAAAATACATTTTTTATACGAAATAATTGTGACTTTTTAAATCATTTGTGTTATGAAATGCAACAAAACAAATATTAAAGACTATTGTTGCAACAACTTTATTTGGAAAAAATGTAATTAATATTGCACTTTTGCCAGCATGTAAATAACAAAAACTGTTTTATTAACTAATTGTCACTCAAATTCTCTATACATTTATGTGTACTTGTTATAATTTGTTTGGAAGTACTGTTCATTATTATTTTATTACTTATTAATAATAGAACATTAAATGATAATAAAGTATTATTAATTTAAGTAAGGGGAAACAGGAGGTTTGTATGGTCAAATTGATGATGAAAGAACCTTGCCTATTTTTATATTGGTTTTGAGCCCCTTGTGCCTAGAGACTTAGCTAAAATAAAAGCTTATTGTTAGAGAGATATCAAAATATTTCATATAGACATAATCTTCTAAGTCAGCGCCATTCAGAGATACACTTTTTAAAACATTAGAAAAGTGAACTATATGACATTTTTTAATTCAATTTCTCGACGTCTGGGGCATCTCCCCGTCGTTACAGTAGTAACAGGTAATATAAACTACTTTGAAATACCATGAAATAACTTTAAGTACTTACGTACACTATAATACTTATACATGATGTCCAAAAAGTTCTGGGACGGCAATATATCTTGGAAAATATAAGTTTTATAAAAAAATGTTTTAGACAAAAGTTGCAGAGGGTTTAAGAAGATCTATTGGCCTTATAAGTTTGACCTTGTGTGGCGTCGCAAAGATCAGGTCAAGGTCACCTTAAATTTTTTAAATGGGACTTTTCTTATTTTTTATTGCATATTCTTATAGCTCCTTTCGAGATCTTTTCAAAACACTATAATTTTATCCACTTTGGGTCAGCCGTTTTGAAGTTATCGAGCTTTTTATGGTAAGATGTCGATGACTGTAGTTATCGTGTTCTACCCGTGTATGAAGGAGAGGGTGGTAGGTGATGTATGTATGGATGGGATAAAGTGGGACTAGTATAAGAGTACAAAATATGGCGAGAAAATGGCAAATAACATTTTTGTTTTATTAGAATCATTAAATGAAGAAATTTCTTATATTCTTAAGCAATTTGCAACTTCCGGCGGCCTTTCATAACAAATATTACATTTTCCACAGTCTATTTTACCCAAAGTGGGCAAGGTTTTTTGCGAATTTATTTCAGAAAAAGGAATAAATGGACACAGGTTTAGATGTTATTTACGCGCGCGCGTAAATAACATCTAATGTGTGTGTGTGTGTGTGAAAATATATTAATAATTAATTAAGAATATTATTCAGAAACAACCAAGTGTATATAGATAATGGGCTAAATAAGAGTCAAGCGCGGTTGGTGGTGCGCAATTATTATTAATAGTTTAATTTTAAACTTATAATTTTTCCGACGAATATCGTTGGAGTAGTAAAATCCCTTTACTCCTCCCAATTAAATCGATTCGATTTAATTTTTCAAATGCTACCTAACTGACTCTATTTCAATCGTCAATTGGTACAACGCCCTGACGGAATAAGAGAGGTTCTAGGTTCGAACCCTGGCTGGGGTAATATTTTTCGCAATAAATTCTTTACAGTTTTTTCAGATGCTTCTGTAGTAGGATCGTCTTAACGAATAATTTAACCAATCTAGTTGGAGTCGCGATGTAAGTCTGACAAACCTAGTCGGCATGCAGTTTAGCTAATGATCACACGTAATTGACGATTGAGCCTGTTAGGTAGCATTTGAAAAATTAAATCAAATCGATTTAATCGGGGGAAGGAATTTTACTACTCCAACAATATTCGTCGGAAAAATTATAAGTTTAAAAACTATTAATAATAATTGTGCAGGCTACCAACCGCGCTTTGCTCTTATTTAGCCCGTTATCTACATTTGGTTGTTCCAAAACGAGCCTATACTTCCAAATTTAATCAAAAAGTTGCTTAAACTAAATAGCTGTTATCTTATATAAAATGAGTAGACAGAATAATATAAAATTAATATTATTTTAAGGTGCGCCTACGTAAATGATTATCGTAAGCTCCTTACGACGATCGTAATGCTCGTCGTGACAGTTATCGTAACCTCATCAATGAGTTGATTCAACTTAAACTCTGACGATTACAACGCTTGTCTAGCGTTACAACAGTAACCTAATCTGTCAGCCTTCTCGACGCGCGAAGAAAAAGGTGTTTATAGATATATTAACATAGATATTGGGATCTGACATAGGGGCGGGGCTTGACTCAATGGTGGCGACATGTAGGCAATTTGGGTTAAGGTACTTTTTAAAGATTATGTTTATAAGTATAATATTAGTGAAATATGCGAATGGGCAGGTACATCATTAACTTTTCTATAAATAAAATACAACTGACGATTCTATGACGTGCGAACCGGGAAATAGTCTGCCTACATACAGTAGTTCAATTTCCGGCCACCAGAGGTCATGGTGCTAAATGTCAGATCCCAATATTGTTTACGAGAGTTTCTTTGCTTACGTCCACGAGCGCAACGTTACGATAGATGTAGGTGCACCTTTATAGAAAAAATTCGTTATTTTTATTAGCACAAAATAACATAAAAGATATATACATTTACAAACTTGTAAAAATAAATATAAAAAGCCAAAAATTTGATTGGTTGCATGACTCAGTAATGTAATATATGTATATGTATTTAAAAGATCTCAACATGATTGCCATTTTTCTTGAAAAAAATTTATTTGGGATGCTTCAAAAGCACAGTTACAATTATTAATATTAGAAAGCACCTAATAGTTTTTAAAACCATTGTAATTATTGTGCAAATTCAAGTGGATATTGTTTCAAAAACGTTTATTATTAAATTATTTAATATTCTACTCTATTGCTAGCTCTTTTTTTAATACTTATTTTTACAAGTTTATATGTATACTTTTTTCGCTAATAAAAACGACTGTTTTTTTCTGTAGTATTAATGATATAATATTAAGTTCTACGGAATCTCATAAAAATATTTTACAAAGGTAAAATATACGTCAAATACATAAAAGATATTTAAAAGTATATGCATCATTAAATTACAAAATAATTGTACAAAAATAGATATGAAATTAATCTAATTATCCAAATATTACTGACAATGAGATGAACGTAAAAAAAAAACACTTTTGAAGATATTACATATGTTTAATTAATAGAATTTTATTTTTTTCCGATTTTATTGTAATTTCACGCAAATTCTAATTTGTAAAAAATGGACTTAAAATCATAATAGAGCATAAAGAAACTTAGCGTACCCGGATCACATTTAATCAAGTTAAGAGAGATTATAAGAATGCCCTTAAACTTTTATATAAAAGCTGGTTTAGTAGTTCCTGAGATATTTTACTCGAAGCCCATTTGACGTAAGAATTCCAGATACTTAAGCTTGATAATCTTTCGAAGTTTATTCCGTGACGAAGTCAATCATTTTTCTTACACATATATCATGTAGTAAATCGTTCTTCTTGTATATTTGATGTCGCCGACGCTATCTTGTCCTTTCATTTAGTTATAATGTTTAATTTATTTTATTCTGTCTACTTATTACAAAATAATAGTTTCTTAACTTCAGCAACTTTTTGATTGTTACAATCAATATGTACACCCTGTGTATTATGTTTATGTATGCAGGGTGTTTAAGAAAGGTGGTACCAAATTTTAGGAGTATGTAGTACTCGTGAAAACAAACCGCGAAAAGTTTTAATAAACATTACTCCAAAAACCATTTATTTTCGAGTTATAAAGCATTCAACATATTCTCTGTTTGTTTCACGAGTATTCATTGCATAAAGTATTTACATGTAACTGCTCATATACCAGTGTTGGGCGTTATTCTAATAAATTTTTAATTAAATAACAAATAACAAATAATTTGTTATTCGTTATTTGTTATCCGATTTAAATTCGTTATTCGTTTATTTGTTATTCGAAAAAAGAAACTGATTTATTCGTTATTTTTTATTTAAATTAAAAATTTTATTTTCATATAAATAAATAAAGTAAACATTGTTTTATGTAACGATTATCTTAAACTACCCGGCGCTTCCCGGGCTTCTTTTATCTAGAACTGCATTTGTGGTACTGTAAAAATTATACAATAACATATTAAACTTAATTCAGTGTAATATATGTATACATGTAAGTAGATAGATAGAGTAGTAGATAAACTGAACTTAAATTATGACAAAGTTTTAGGCTGAAATCAGAGGGATGGGGCAGGATGTCTAGGTTTTATGGTAGCCTATATTTTGCGCAGGGGTCTAGAGAGTAACTATGCCAAAGTTGGTCCAGATCGGTCAAAGAGTTTAGGAGTGTACAGAGACCATACAGACACACACAAATTCTATTTTATATTCAGGGTAAATAATTTACCCACCCCAAAACCTTTTTTATTTTTGATTGTAGAAAAAATGCTTTAGACAAAAGTTGTTTGGTTTAAAGGAAGACACATGATTCCGATGTGTCATATCGTAGATGTCGTTGTTTCCAAGAAATTTTAAAGGCAACCAATTTCTTAAATAAAACTTGATTCTTTCCTTGAAATGAATGTTATAGACCTCGTCGTTTTTAAAACACTATAATAAAGCTCTTTTTTGCTAAGAATTTTCTGAGATATTTTAAATTTTTTCATGATATTTTTAATATAAAATATGAAATATCTCGTAAAGTATTCACTTATCGATGACTTTACCTTAATACTTTTATACGTATATAAAATTCGTTTTTTTATTTAAAATTTTTATTTAAAAATTTCAAATAACGATTAAGAAATATTGGCAATTTTTCTAATTCTATTATATAATTCAGTCTTTTCTACCCCTATTTCATATATAATTCTTTAAGATTTGGTTGATCAGTTCTTGAGTTACAAAAATTTCGGTAAATTTGGCACATACATACACACATACGGACATTTTTTTTAAATACGATTTTTCGACGTTTTAGAACATTTTGAACACATTGGCAGCAACTAAAAAAAATTTTTTTCACGAAAACAAAACTTTATAAGAAAGTAATAACGAATAATTAGTTATTATTCGTTATTCGTGAATAATAACTAATTAGTTTATTCGTTATTCGTAAATAACAAATAATTGAAATTTATTCGTTATCTTTTTATTTATTATTTAAAATAAAGCTTGCCCAACACTGTCGTATACTCATCCTTCACGAACTTCTAACAATAAGGTTGACGATAAATAATGAACATCGTCGAACTTTCGGAATATATTCCTTTTCTACGTAGACAACAAATGTGGTTTATGCACAATGGTACCCCTTCGCATTTCTTCATGATTGTTAGACAATGTGTAAGCAATTCTTTTCAAGAAAGGGCCTACGCACAAGGATTGTCGTAACCGTTTACGCCTCTATCGTAAGTCGGTGTCGGAAGTCAACGCACAAAGTTTGACGTAAACGTATGTCGTAGCGGCGATGGTGCGATGGATGCGATAGAACGTGGCCATCCAGTTGCATGGCCACCTCGCTCATCGAATTAAATCCGTTAGACTTTTATTTATGGGAACTTTTGAAGAGTAAGTTGTACGCCACATCTGTTGACACATTAGATGAACTAACAGAAAATTGAAGACTCTTGTCAACAAATGCGAAATAAATCTGGAATTTTTGAACGTGTTCGATGTTCAGTGAGAAAGTGTGTCAACTTGTGTGTTGAATTGAACGGAGGGTACATCGAACATCTGCTGTAAAAAATGCTTTATAACTCGAAAATAAATGGTTTTTAGGGTAATGTTTATTAAGACTTTTTGGTTTGTTTTCACAAGTACTAGGTACATTAAAATTTGGTACCACCTTTTTTCAACACCCTGGATATATTATATATAATATTTTATTTATGTAGGACTACAAGTGCCAATAGAAGTCTTCCAGATATTCCAAAAGATAAGAGCAGAGAACATGAGGATATGACAGATTCAGTGCCTCAAGATATTTATGAGACTACCGAAATTATAGGGGATCATTCAGAATTGTATGCTACAGTCCAGGATGCAGGTAACATCAAATTAAGACAAATTAATTAAGAAAATTAATTAAGATGAGAATAAATAAATTAAGATGTAAGTGATTAAAAATTGGAAAAATAATAAAACTATTTTGTTATTTTATTTTATTGTACTACCTTATTTTCCATCAATTTATCTTTTAGCTCAAGAACAGGTATGTGAAAGGGAAACACAGGAAATTATCTTGCAAGGGTGTTGTTTGCCACAAGATACATCTCATCAATATACAAGATTTGCATCTCCTGTCTCTGACAATGGTAGATAAATTATCATTACATTTTTTTTATATTTGTTTATTATTTAATAACATTCTAATTTATTTCAGTTGAACATCCTTATGCACAACTTCAAAATGTTCAGAAGACTGAGGCTAGTCAAATAAATAGGTATTGTTTATTTATTACTTCTATGCTTTATAATAGTCTATATATTTTATCTTATTTTAGAGAATATGTAGTATTTATTTCTCATAATTTACAGAAATGATGTTAATCAAGTTACAAATATTGAAAAGCCATCAACATCAATGGATCAATCAAATGGAAATCCAATTGCGCCACCAAGAACTCGACGATCCTCCTCGCACAATTCGCTTATTAACTCCGAGACGCATTACGATATCCAGGCCGCTAATGCTATCTCTGGTAGTGTTCAAGCTAATCAAGACTTGCCCTATATGACGCCGCCCCTCTTAATGCTACTGCCATATCCACCGCATTCCCAACAGAACAGTCCTCAACAACACTTCAGTGGAGATTCGCAAGATTCGAGTAATTGCATTATTTTTCCCTTTGCAATCTTATCTTTACCATATAATAAATAATTTTTAATAAATTACTTTATTTTCATCTTTTTACTATAGAAGGATATACGAGCATAAGCGTGAGGGAACCATTAGCCAATATAATAGCACAGACCAAAGCAACTTACAGACAAAATCAATCTACTCGACCAATTATCGATCCTCATTATGCTACTGTTTCTGATGATTCCGGTAAATAAACTTTGGAAATTAATTATACACATATAATAAATATAATGCACAATAACTTTACACAATCTGACATTCCATAGATGAAATGTATGCTGCGATTGATGAGCAGGATAAAGTATATACCAGTGGAAGCGAAACGTATGCACAAATTCAACCAATGGCATCAGAAGTTCAAAGGCAAGCACAACATGAACAAATAGTATTTTGTCAGCCTCCGCGCGCAGAGGAAACATATTCTGCACCTCAACCACCGAGTGTCGATAGTTTACGTCATGTCGCACACGCCCATTCCAGGCAAGGTAATAAATTCCACTGTAATAATTACCTATATATTAACAAATATTTTAGGTTTAAAAGCAAAAGTAATTATTTGATATAATGTTTATTTTATGCAATTATACGGTCTCCAAAATCAAGAGACACGATAGTGTCTCGCGCCAAGTACACGCGCAACGCGGGACCACCCCGTGTAGGGGAGACCGGGGCTAGTTGATACATAGGGCAAGTTGGTACACGTAACACATTGGTAACTTGTAAGTGACAAAAGATAATACTGCATAAAAAATATAGAATTTCTGCAAAAACATTGCGATGATGTTTTAATTATAGTTATTTCAGGCGGAGTAGTGTATTTTCACAAACAGAAAATATTCTTAAGTTTTCATAAATTTAAATGGCTCAACAGATTAAAAATTAAACAATAAATTAAAGGGCACAGAGCCGACACAGGATCATGTCATCGTGTGTAATCGATTTACTAACAAAAGAATATTACAAACGTTTCGGCCCTTAATGTGGCCATCTTTAGTGTAATAAGTACAATAATCGAAAAAAAGTTTTATACAGTCTTTAACTACGGAACAAATCAATAAGCCGAAATTAAACCTAATAAAATTGAAAAACAATGCATTTTACGCTCGCGTATTAATAATCTTAAATGGCTCAACTGATTAAAAATCAAACAATAAATTAAAGAGCACAGAGCCGATACAGGATGTTTGTGTGTAATCGATTTACTAACAAAAGAATATTACAAACGCTTCGGCCCTTAATATGGCCATCCTCAGTGTAATAAGTACAATAAAAAAAACAACAAGTTTTATTCCGCCAGTGAAAAATTAAAAATTAAACTCTGTATGTATAAAGCCGACCAACTGGCAAAGTTTTATCGAATTCTTACGACGTTTAGACCGCCCTTTCGGTCCTTATCAAGTGAATAAGGCTAACAAATTATTATTTATCCTGGCATAATGTTCAAACTAAGCCATCTAAAAACTAAACGTTTTGGAGTCAGAGAATGTTAAGAAAAAAACGTGAACAAGCAGATACAAGAATTAATGCTTACATAATTTGAGTGTCAGTGCATGTTAGAAAATAATAATGTAAAATCGACATGTCAGTCATGGAACACAAGAAAACAGAGCCGTGCGGCTGTGGTACTGTGACTGGTCGCGAGGACAGGCAGAAGACGAGATGACACGTTTGAAAATAATATAAAATAATAAACGAGAGAAGGGAAACGAGAGACAAGGAAAGTTTATGTTTCCTTAATAACACTATCATAGAGAAGGACACTGAAAAGCTCAATGCCCTCCATGATCGTGTTATTAAGGGAACATAAACCTTCCTTGTTTCTCGTTTCCTCTCTCTTGTTTATTATCTTTTATTATTTTCAAACATGTCATCTCGTCTTCTGCCTGTCCTCGCGACCAGTCACAGTACCACAGCCGCACGGCTCTGACATGTTTCCTTGTGTTCCATAACTGACATGTCGATTTTACATTATTATTTTTTAACACGCACTGACACTCAAATTATGTAAGCATTAATTCTTGTATCTGCTTGTTCACGTTATTTTCTTAACATTTTCTTACTCCGAAACGTTTAGTTTTTAGATGGCTTAGTTTGGACATTATGCCAGGATAAATAATAATTTGTTAGCCTTATTCACTTGATAAAGACCGAAAGGGCGGTCGAAACGTCGTGAGAATTCAATAAAACTGCCAGTTAGTCGGCTTTAAACATACAGTTTAATAAAAAAAAAATTTTATACAGTCTTTAATTACGGAACAAACCACTAACCCGAAATTAACCCTTAAATGATACACCTCAAAAAAATCTCGTAAATGACACATGGGGTATAAAAGACCCCAGCATGAAAAATGTCTCCTACTCATTGATTTTTTGATATTTAGTTATGAAAATTATTTTCAATGTTGTTCAAGGCTTAGAAAAGAGAATAAAATGCTTATATTGTTAAAATTTCAATTTCAACAATATAAAAATTGTCACACGTTATCGTTCGTATGGAGTGGGGTCCGCAGTACCCCACAGTAAGGGAGGGGTACTGCAGTACCCCACCCCTACTTTGAACCTCTCTAAACAGCTGCTGCCAGTAAACTGAGTACTGCTAAGTGTACAAACGGGTAGTTCAATCATTCAACTATCATCAGAGGGAGCCATGAGCTCCATTTTTGGCGGGAACATTTAAAAATATATAATTGAAAAGGTCTGGGGTCCGCTGGACCCCATGTGGCATTTAAGGGTTAAACCTAATATAATTGAAAAACCGCATTTTTCGCCCGCGTATTAATAATCTTAAATGGCTCAACTGATTAAAAATCAAACAATAAGTTAAAGGGCACAGAGCCAACACAGGATGTTCGTGTGTAATCGATTTACTAACAAAATTGCCCTTTAATTGGAACTCTGACATTTGACTCGGTCGACTAAATTAGATACAACATTGACTTTGTAATTAATGGGGTGACTTGAATAAAAATTAATGGTAACGTTCTGAGAAGGTGGGTTTCCTGTACTAGTTGGTTAATAAGTTTTTACCATCTCTAATGACGGTCGCGTCTAAAAAGTTGATCGAGCAGTTGGTCTCAGTTTCGCATGTAAATTTTAGCCGCGGGTGGTAGTTATTGAAAACGTCAATGTGTCATTTACTTTATTCCGTGGGATGATTGCAAAGATGTCGTCAACATATCTCCCGAAAATGGGGACGATGAAACTTAATAGTTTGAGGCAATGTGTTTCAAGGTCATCTAACACTATGTCAGCAAGGATTGATGAAAGGGGGGAGCCCATAGGACTACCAAAAATTTTATCGTAGATAATGCCGTTAAAACAAAAGCTGGTAGAGCTTAGAACCATATCGATGGCGTATAGAAATTGTTGTAGGGTAAAATTGGTGGCTGTAGAGATGTAACACCATTGTTTTTTAATGCCTTTCATGAAAAGCTCTTTCGGGATGTTGGTGAAAAGAGAAGTGGCGTCAAGTGAAATAAGAATTTCATCGGGTAGGATTTTCAAGTTTTTAATTTTCTCTACAAAGCACCAACTGTCTTTTATATAAGAATGCGGTTTAGGAATGGATTCGTTTAAAATGTGGAGAAAACAAGCGATATTATATAATGGGCTACCTACAGTGAAAACAATAATACGTAGTGTGTTTGAAATGCACGAAAACAGACAGTAAGGATGTGGGCTATATGATAAATGGAAGGAGCGATACATTTATGTAAATCGTGATCAGGATCTTTATTCACTTTAAGAAAATAACTATTACAACACTTGTAGGGAGAAACGTTTGTAGAAGCTGTCGTTTGGCCACTGCATGCTGTGGAGCACATTTACCATCGTTCTCGGTTAAGGTGACGCAAACCCCCCCCCCCCCTGGGGGGGAGGGAGGGTACCCTATATTATAGCGCTTGACAAGAGAAGTTCAGTGGTGGTACTCTCTTTTGTTAACTCTCACCCGTTAGACCCCCAAGGGGGAAAATGTAAAATAATCTAAAAAAAAAAATATAAATATTTGCACATTTAATCACTTTTTAACCCTCTACGGTTAGTAATTAAAAGTATATGCGGGGGGGCCTTCGCCCCCCTTTTATCCTGCACCCTGACCCCTTGTGTATATGCGGGGGGCTCCACTTCTAAAAAAACTGACCAAACCCAACCCGATTGTTGTGTGGGTGGAGAAGTGCGTGCGTGGATGCTGTAGGTTTCGCCCCCCCTGCGGGGGGGCTTGCATTGGTGTGCGTACGCAAGGTAGGACCCGTACGCAAGGTAGAACGTTCCATTCACCCGACATGTAAGATCTGTATATCTATTAAATCTTTGTCTTACTAAATAGATTGTTCGCGCGCGAGCGAGATTTGTCGCGACGAACGTGAGATATGCCGGGATCGCTCAGAGAGAGCGAGAGGTGAGAGCGACGGAGCGAGGAAAGTGCGAGAGAGAAAGGTGATTTTGGAGCGAGATATTTGGAGCGTGAACAATAAAGTCGTTAGATTGATTGAAGGTCAATTTGAAATTAACGTCTTTTGGTTGAACAATGTGTATCACATTTATTACTGCCATTGAAATTAACAGTTTATAACGGCAAGGTGATCGCGTTCACAAATGACTTGTCGGCGAAAACTCTAGATTTCGATGCACTACGAACTTGCACCGTTGATCGCGATCGCGTTCTCGTAGAATTGAGAAACTCGCACTTGACTTTCTCGCGAAGATTCTCGAAAGTTCTCTGGGTTTAGCGACAACAGTAATTACGGCTCACAAAATGCTCGCTTCAAGGATAGAACTCGTCTTCTGTTTGTTTCGACGACAGCGATCGATCAGCCGAAAATTCGTCTCTTAAGGAGGGAGTGACGTGACGCTCGTATTGGCGAACGATTCTGCGAACGCGTCGCACGTTCCTCGGAACGCGTGGGATATATCGAGACATTACTCGAGATTCGATATATTCCATTACGAGAAGAAAATCATGAATTTACATTAATAAATTATTATGACGACATAGTATGGTTATCAATCTTGAACATATAATAAAATTCAATAAATACATTGTTAGTCAATCCTAAACATACCGCCCGCCTCGAAACTATCGTTTCGAAAGATTTGTCGATTTCGAATGGAAACAAGGCCTCTTCGTGTAGCGAAGAGAACAGAAAACAAGAGAGAAAGAATCGAAAGAAAGATAGTCGAGGCGATCAGTATATTAGTTACATTATGTTACGAATTGAATTTGACGACGTTTTGTTTAACATAGAATCGGGGCGTTTGATACCGCCCGCCATGACGGCTTATTTTTTCTTTGTCAACGATGGTGTACGGATCCCCGATATCGATCGGAGAATTCTTTTTAAAGGAAGGGCGAACGACAGAGCATCCGTCGGAGCAGCGAGATTGAGTCGCGAGGGAATGTACCGCTGGTTGCTGCTCTTCCGGGCTGAGTGACGTTGGCTTAGGAACCTTTAAAAGATTTGAGGACGTTCGAGGCTCCTGCTCGAGAGAGCGTGAGCTTGAACAATGTTGCTGTGGGATGGTTCTGGTAGACGGAGGAGAAGCGGATATCGGACCAGAGAGTACCCAACCGAGAACAGTGTTTTGAGCGATGGGTCGGCCGATGCCTCCCTTCCGAACTCCGTCAAGAATGAGTTCACCGTAGAGATCGGCGCCAATAATTATATCTATGGGATCTGAGCTCGTGGGATCCGGATCTGCGAGGGTGAGATCGGCCAGATGATCCCATTGGATATAAGAGGATATTGGCGCGGGAGAATAATCCGTGAGAGAGTGTAAGATGGAAGCCGTGGTTGTCAAAACCGGAGGTGATTTACCTATCGGTATCGGAGAGATCCGAGTTTGAGCGGCATATCGACACGTGCCGGCATTGACGCAGCCGACGGCTGAGATTGAGATAGGCATTTTAATGCGACGCAATTTTAACATTTTTACAAGTCTCGAAGTAATAAATGTCATTTCTGACCCCGGGTCTAGCAGCGCTCGGACGAAGCATTGCGTCCTGATGGGGAACTGACTGCAACTTGAGCAGTTGCCAACAAGACTTGAGGTCGAACGCGAACCTTTGAAGTCGAACATAATAATGCATTTATTGATGCAGTATTAGTTGAGGCCGGCTGCGAGACCGAGGGCGTCAAAATGGCACTTTTGTGGTAATACGAGGCGGAGTCAACTTGTAACATGGAGTGATGTTTTTTCTGACACGTTCGGCAAGCGTGCTTGCTTGGGCACGATTGCGCGTCGTGTTTTATACTTAAGAAATTTATACATCGATTAAACTGTTTAACCATCTCCAAGCGCTGACTCGGACTTTTTGTTACGAAGTGTGGACATTTAGTTAAATAATGAAACGCGTTACATATCGGACAGGAAATGGTAACTGCTGGCGATGCAGTTGCGCTAGTTACCTTTTGCGATTGATTGCCTTTTGAGCTATTAAACAGCGTTAATTCTTCGAGAGCTCGAGCGCGAGATGCAAGAAACCGATCGAGATCGTCGTATGTCGGTATCGTCGGATCATCCCCGCCTTTGAGTTTCCACGCTTTTCTCGTAGCGGGATCTAATTTTTGAGAAACGCTGTATACGAGGATGTCGCTGAGAATTTCCGACGAAGAACGTTTAAGAATTTTTAATGACGCGATGGCGCGGTTTGCTTTGTCTCGCAGATCGTTTAACTCGAGTGATGATTCGCGGGACACGCTCGGAAGGTTATACAATGCGGCAACATGTAACTCGACGAGACGCCGCTTGTTTTCAAATCGAGACGTTAGCGTTTTCCAAGCGAATTTGAAATTATCCGCGGTAATCGGAATATCTTTAATCGATTCGAGTGCCCGACCGGTAAGACTCGAGGATAGAAAATGCATGCGCGCGAAGTTCGACAAATCTTTATTTTCGATAATGAGTGAAGTAAAGCGGTCGCGAAAGCTTTCCCACTCTTCGCATTTTCCCGAGAATGAAGGGAGATTAATCGGCGGCAAATGCGACAACGAGAAGGACGAAGTACGCTCGCAATGGTGCACATGACCTGACAAAGTGTCGGCTCTACCAGAGTCGGCTTTCCACGACGATGGTTCGATCTCCTCCAGACACTCCGCCATGTAGTCCAACGTATTCTGGTAGATGTCCTCGAGAGTATCAAATTGATGCAGCTTGAAATAATCGAATGAAGTTCGCTGCTCCTCGGGACAAGCTTGCAACAGCTTAGCGTTGACTTGAACGCATTCAGACCATGTCTCCTTCAGGCTGGTTATGCGCGATCGGATCTTCGCGGCGGTATAATTGTTCTTACCGATCTTCTTGAAATTATCATGAGATCGAGAGATTGAGTGCAACAGAGCTTGCTGCTTTGCTAAGTGCTCACTCATGATTGCAATTATGAGAGCGAGTTTAGTCAATATGCACTATGTCCGCACAGATTCACCTCATCCGGCTCAAAGGATCAAATTTATGTTTGCGCGCGAGCGAGATTTGTCGCGACGAACGTGAGATATGCCGGGATCGCTCAGAGAGAGCGAGAGGTGAGAGCGACGGAGCGAGGAAAGTGCGAGAGAGAAAGGTGATTTTGGAGCGAGATATTTTGGAGCGTAAACAATAAAGTCGTTGGATTGATTGAAGGTCAATTTGAAATTAACGTCTTTTGGTTGAACAATGTGTATCACATTTATTACTGCCACTGAAATTACCAGTTTATAACGGCAAGATGATCGCGTTCACAAATGACTTGTCGGCGAAAACTCTAGACTTCGATGCACTACGAACTTGCACCGTTGATCGCGATCGCGTTCTCGTAGAATTGAGAAACTCGCACTTGACTTTCTCGCGAAGTCTCGAAAGTTCTCTGGGTTTAGCGACAACAGTAATTACGGCTCACAAAATGCTCGCTTCAAGGATAGAACTCGTCTTCTGTTTGTTTCGACGACAGCGATCGATCAGCCGAAAATTCGTCTCTTAAGGAGGGAGTGACGTGACGCTCGTATTGGCGAACGATTCTGCGAACGCGTCGCACGCTCCTCGGAACGCGTGGGATATATCGAGACATTACTCGAGATTCGATATATTCCATAACGAGAAGAAAATCATGAATTTACATTAATAAATTATTATGACGACATAGTATGGTTATCAATCTTGAACATATAATAAAATTCAATAAATACATTGTTAGTCAATCCTGAAAATAGATGAATCTACAATATACTAAAAATATTTATACTAAAAAGATTAGCGAGGCCCCGTACCCAAGGTAGGACGTTCCATTCACTTGATGCGTAGAATTTACCGTACAAAATTACCTTTTACAAAAAGGTAAAAAAAAGACGCCAAGCACGCGTGGTGTACCTTAAAAAAATCGAAGTCGTTATCTTTGTACCTCGAAAAAATCCAAGTAATATCTTTACCTTAAAAAAACCAAAGTAATATATTTACCTTGAAAAAATCGAAGTAATATATATTTATTACAAAAAAAAGAAATGATATCTTTAAATTATGCGCCAATTAAATATATATTATATCAAAAAATAACTATTGTTCTTTTAAAAAATGTATTCCCATTAAAGTGAAAAAATTAATATAAAATGTGAAAAATTTTAGTGAAAAAAACTTGGCGCTGCTAAACATAATAATATATATTAATGAAACAATTTCTATAAATGGAAAAAGTAAAATTAATGTGTGAAAGTCTCTACATTCACATTGTAATTATTAATTTAATATTTTAAATTAGTTATTTATTGCTTTCAAATATTTTAAAATTTGGCAGCGCCAAGTTTTTTTCACTAAAATTTTTTACATTTTATATTAATTTTTTCACTTTAATGGGAATACATTTTTTAAAAGAACAATAGTTATTTTTTGATATAATATATATTTAATTGGCGCATAATTTAAAGATCATTTCTTTTTTTTGTAATAAATATATATTACTTTGATTTTTTCAAGGTAAATATATTACTTTGGTTTTCTTAAGGTAAAGATATTACTTGGATTTTTGCGAGGTACAAAGATAACGACTTCGATTTTTTTAAGGTACACCACGCGTGCTTGGCGTCTTTTTTTTACCTTTTTGTAAAAGGTAATTTTGTACGGATATCACCTCTTTTTGTTATAGATACATCAAACGCCATAATGTCTATCGACATCGAAATTTATGTCTGATAAAATCAAATGTAAATATTTTTTGTATTATAACTTACAAGAATTATATCTGAGAGTTTGACATTCTTAAATGTGCAGTGTAGTTTGTATAAATTTATAAATCATTTAAAAAATTAAGACACAAAATATGAATATATTAGGCAAAGTCAAGTTTGTCGAGAGCACATTATGCAGTGTTTGCTAATAAATTTTGTCGAAAGAAAAACAGATTTGATACAGAATTTGGCATGTACGATGCTATTGGCAGAATGTTATAGTAGATAATATATGTATAGTAAAGTTTGTTAACAAAATAAGACAATTAATAATTTATAATACAAACTACACTGCACATTTAATTAAGGATGTCACTGTCAGATATAATTTTTGTGTTATAATACAAAAAATGTTTAGATTTAATTCTATCAGATATATTCGATAGTCATTATTAGAGAGAGAGAGAGAAAGAGAGAGAGAGAGAGAGAGAGAGAGATTGATTGATTGATTGATTTTTATTATGCCATAGTCAAGACTTTAGGCAAATCATGAATAAACATGTGTAAACAAAATACAAACAAAAATACAAAAATACAAAAATACAGTGAACAAAGTAATAAGAAAAATATAAAATAAAGAAAATTTGAAAATAAACTAAGGAAATGACTGCTAGTAGATAACGCAAAAGGATTATAACTTAAAACTAGATGTAACAATTTATAAACTCGAAGATAATAATAAATTCTCTGAAATAAAAACGCAAACAAGATATAATTTATACATTCGTAGATAATTCTCAGAAATAACCAGTTAATAAATTCGCATACAATTAGACTATGCCTGAACAGTAGGCTGTATAGACAGCTCGAGCGAGAAAAGATAGTTGTGGAGCTTACTCTTGAATTCCGTGATAGATGATGACGACACTACATCGATAGGGAGCGAGTTCCACAGATAAACTCCCGCAAGATGAAAGGACTTGTGATAGGACTCGGTCCTGTGATTAGGAAGGTGAAAAGAGTACGGCCGCGCTAACCGTGAGGACTGTCTAATGGAGGGATCAGGTCTGGTAAAGATTACAGAGAGATAACAAGGAGAAATATCATGGAATATTTTGAACATCTCAATACCAAGAAAGTATTGGCGTCTATTTTTTACAGACAACCACCCAAGTCGGTGTCGGTATGGTGTGATATGTTCGTCATGTCTTAGATTGAAAATAAATCTTATTGTACAATTAATGAGTCGCTGCAATTTGGTGTTCAGCACATCAGTGACGTCATTATAAACGAGACAACAGTAGTCCAACAGAGGCCAAATCAGAGCGGTCACCAGTTTCACCCGAAGTCGTTGGGATAAGGAATTTTTATGAAATTTGAGCTTGAAGAGCACGAAGTGTACCCTCCTGGAAATGTGAGAGACATGGCTATCCCAAGAAAGGGAGAGAGAGAGGGATCCCAAGAGAGAGAGAGAGAGAGAGAGAGAGAGAGAGAGAGAGAGAGAGAGAGAGAGAGAGAACGCGAGCGGGGAACGCGAGCGGGGAACGCGAGCGTGACCGCGAGAAAGAGCAATACGTACGATAGATATATCCTCGCCATCCTCGCTCAGGGTGCATCCCAGGAACCAGCCATCCACAAGGCGCGAACTCTGTCACTCTAGCACTCATGTACTCCGTTCGGAGTGTTCGGACGCGACGACGCGGACGGAATATTTCTCGACGACGCGGACGTCTGAAGCGGCCAATTATATGTACGAGTTTGACTCGCGAGTCCGGCTCGGCGAGCTTGATTCGCGAACCGGACTCGATCGTTTTTCACAACACACACACACACACACACACACACACACACACACACACACACACTCCCGAATAGTCTCGATTCTATAAACGTTGATCCCGTTGATCTAATCTCGACGACGCGACGCGGACGTCTAAAGCGACTCATAACATGTACGAGTTTAATTCGCGAGCCGGACTCAAACGTTTTTCACCACACACACACTCCCGAATAGTTTCGAAATTTGGCTCGTCGGACGCCGAGCCCGTCTCGTAACATCTCACCCACGAACGAGTGGAAACCGAGCCGAGCCGGACTCGCGACGTGTATAGGCCACTTTACGGTTATGTTTACTCCTGCCACCTCACATGTGATCGATCGATCGAACTAACGCATCTCTACGCGTAAAGACTAGAGCGCCGCCTAACGGCAAGGGTATGAACGCCACAAGAAAATCAGACCCCCCAGCAGCGCCGCCGCGCCGTGGCGAGCACAGCAACCGTAATACGTGGCCGTTTCTTAATTGAAAATTTTCAGCTTTGAGTCTTTCATCGCGATATCTCCGCACGTAGGGCACGTAGCGAAAAAATAAAAACACTTTTATTATATAAATTTGGTCCAAGCTTTACGATAAGCCTAGTTAGAACTTGATCCGTTCACTGGTTATCGAGATCTAAAAATCTCGGGTACTCGCAACTCGTCGCGTCGCGTATATAGAGCCACGGCTGTCTCGCTCCGCGCGTACTTGGCGCGAGACACTACCGTGTCTCTTGATATATCTATTAAATCTTTGCCTTACTAAATAGATGAGTCTACAATATACTAAAAATAGATACAGAAAAGATTAGCAAGACCCCTACGCAAGGTAGGGCGTTGCCCCTCTCTCCACAACCACTCTTCCTGCCAGCGCCTATTTCACATTTTTTTCTACCAGATTAAGTCTTGTTTTCGTAATAGATGTTGCTTTTGCAATAGAAAAGTGTTATATCAAAGTCGGAGGGGCTCCGCCCCCCGAATTCCCCTGGCCGGGGGCTGCGCCCCCTGGACCCCCTTTTGAGGGGATCCGCCCCCGTACCCCCGCCGGGGGGCTTCGCCCCCCCAGGACCCCCCTTGGGAGCTTCACCTGGATCTCGCTTTACAACTTAGCATGTAGTACGTGTAAGCGAAACTCCCAATGGAGGGTCCAGGGGGCGAAGCCCCCCGGCGGGGGTAGGGGGGCGGAGCCCCCCGAAAGGGGGTCTAGGAGGATTCGGGGGGCCTCGCTTTACAACTTACAAAGTACATACGTGGACAGGGGGCGGGTTCCATATGGTTTGAAGGGGAGCGGGAGGGGGGCAAAGGCCCCTCCCCCGCATATACTTTTGATCACCACCCGTAGAGGGTTAAAAAGTGATTAAATGTGCAAATATTTATTTTTGAGATTATTTTACATTTTCCCCCTTGGGGGTTTAACGGGTGAGAGTTAACAAGGGAGAGTACCACCACTGAACTTCTCTTGTCAAGCGCTACAATATAGGGTACCTCCCCTCCCTCTCCCAAGGGAGGGGGGTTTGCGTCACCCCAACCAGCGTGACTGCTCGCGCAAGGACGTGTGCTCGGCTCGAGCTCGCGACAAGAAGTGAGTTCGCCGTCGCCGCATCGCGCACGCAGCCGAACGGCGCGCCGTAAACAAAGATTGGCCTTCTTCGTGCGTTTTCGGAAAATCGATATATTGATTTTACTCTGCCGCGCACGATTATACACGGCCTCTCCTTGCGTCGCGCATCCATTCGCGGTATATTATAAACATAGTGGAAAGCCATTTTTATAGATCTTTGGTAGTCCGTAGCATCAGGGCAAGTTACCACAAGTGCTGCGTGTTTGTGTGTGTGTGCATGTGGCTGCGACATATTTATCATCAAAAGTCAAGCGATATGCATTATAAATACACATGGGTTTCAACACCGTGAGAATAGTATAAATACAGAGTATTCTCTGCTTTAACCAAAAGCACAAAAAGTTGTCTGCTTTAATTATTACCTTAAACTATTAAGACTGCCGGAAAAATTAACTCAAATAAGCTGGTTTATCAAAATAACCATTTAGCATTAGGAAATATGCATAATGACCGGGAAAGATTAATTCTTCTCTATTAATAATTTTGACCGAGCAAATTGGAAATTATGCATATTGGCCGGCCATTATGTATAATTCCCGATTATTCTTATTCCCCGTAACATATATATAAATCTGGTCATTATATTATAATTCAAACTGTTTCTTTAAAAACTTTACTTTAAACGTGATAACTTCAAGTTATGTTAATGTCTTAAAACATTTTTTCGCTTAAGCAATAATTAAAATATCTAAATATGGCAGGCCGGGACTGGTTGTGACGGGGTGTGTTGTTACAGCTTTCTACTTATAATTTCTACCAACTCCGTCGATGTAACACATAACCTCAGCGCAACAGCAACAGATATTTTGATCTTATGTAAGATTTCACCGTTAACACCTCTTATTACATATTTGCCTACTCAACATCAGTTACATTATATCTATATTATAATTTTGCATTCAACAATGTAAATGTAATATAACATATATAGTTACCTGTTGTTATTTCTTTTTATTAAATGTATTATATTTTGAAAACTGGATTTGTCACAACTTATTTTAGTAATTGCAACAACTTACACCACATACAGGGTGATTCAGAACAACCACGCGTCCTTGTAAAGACGTATTCTTGAATTAATTCTGAGATGATTTTTCCTCTACGAAAATTTTGTCTGAAGCTTAGTTTTTGAATTATTGCTGAAAACATTTAGCGAATAACGGGGCGCGTACAGAAGGTAGGCAGGGGCGGCGCAACTCACCGTCCGACGCGGGCGTTAAGCACGGCGCTCGCTGCGATCAGCTACACGCGTTGATCAAGAGACACGGCAGTGTCTCGCGCCAAGTAATAAGCGCATCGCGAGACTGCCATGTATCTTTACGCAAGAATGCGACTTGCGAGTGCCTGAGCTTATTGAATCTCAATAATTGCTTATGCACATACACGGTCCCTCTCTCTCTCTCACTCACTCACTCACTCACTCACTTACCTTGTAGAGATTCGATGTCTTCGTACTGCTGTAGCTTGACGGATGAATAATTTCATCGTGGATCGCACCTCACGTTCCCATGTAACAAATTCACATCGAATAATAAGCCAGAGTTTTTTGATTTTATAAATGGTCATGACGTATCGCGATACGCACTCGGATTTACCCACGCACTTGAGTGATTTATAAACAAATCTATTGATTTATTACTATTAATCACTACCGACGGCGATTGAAAATTATTCAAAGAAAGAACACACGCGCAATCACAATAATTAACCAGAAGTTTTCCGTCTTTTATAAATTGTATCACGTATCAACACTTTCACGGATTTACTTACGCACTTGATCGATAGAATTAGGCATTTACGAACGAATCTATCGATTCATTATTATTAATTACTACCGGTTAATTATTCGGCGACTAAAAATTATTCGAAGAAAGAAACGCGTTACACGTACACAGCGCACGTAACCCGAGACGCGGAGACTGTGCTCGCGGATGACAACAATCACACAGGTTATGTTTTTACAGTGAACGGCATCTCTCGTCAAGTCTGACTTATCGGCCTAATGTAAATTAGGTCGATAAGTCAGACTGATAATATGATGCAGCGCATTAATGACCGGAAGTGGAACGCTACGAGGCATTCGTACTGCCAAGTGAACCGTACATAATGTCCGTAGGTAATGTCGAATTTTTCTAAATAATTTGCGAACTCGAAGAGAATGTTCCTCGAATAAAATATTTGGTTGCCCTGAAAAGGGCAGATTAATTATAGTATTTTAGAACACTTTTCTTTATTTTATAATAAGTGTTCGAAGTGTCCGCCGTCCATTGTGATGCAAGCTCTTATTCGTCTCAGTAAATTTTCCTGGGTCTTCTCCATAACTTCGTCCTCGATTAACCAAATGGCATTATGAAGTTTATTATTTAATTCTTTGACGTCCTCGGGAAGCTGCTTGTAAATGATTTCCTTGCAGTAGCCCCACAAGAAAAAGTCCAGTGGATTGAGGTCTGGCGATCTTGTGTTCCTTCGCTTCTAATAATCGAGGGATTATTGATTCTTGGATCGATCGTTTCCCCGCATTTATACGATATTCGCGGGGGGTCGACGTCTCCCACCGCGCCCCTCCCCGCGAATCATGTCGCGTGGCGCGGATGGCGTGACGGGGATCGCGCGACGTTACGATTCGCGTCACGCCATCCGCGCCGCGCAACATGATTCGCGGGGAGGGGCGCGGTGGGAGACGTCGACCCCCCGCGAATATCGTATAAATGCGGGGAAACGATCGATCCATGAATCAATAATCCCTCGATTATTAGAAGCGAAGAAACACAGCGACATGGCAGCGTATACAAATGAAGAATATTACGATATGCTGATGGCACTCGGTGAGTGTCAGGGGCAATATCACGTTGCTGCGAGAAGATACGCCGAATTATATCCGAACCGAGCAAGACATCCCAGGCCTAGCGTTATACTTGCAGCAGCTGAAAGATTATTTGAAACCGGAAACGTTTTACCAAAGAAAAAAGACACTGGTAGACATCGTGATGCAAGAAACGTACGAAACGTGGAAACAGTCCTTCGTGCTGTTGAGCAAGAACCTGAAACTAGTATTCGGGACATTGCTCGACAGCACGAATTGTCTTATTCCACCGTCCAAAGAATACTCAAAGAAGAAAAATTGCACGCCTACCATTACACCCGCGTGCAACACTTGCGGCAAGAAGACTATCCTCGGAGGAAGAGCTTTTGCGAGGATTTCCTGCAAAGAGTAGACGAAGATCCAGAATTTCCTTCTCGTGTAATTTTCAGCGATGAATCGCTGTTTACACGAGAAGGAGTTTTCAACTCACACAACATGCATGTGTGGGACGACGAGAATCCTCGAACGACACGACTCAGAAATTACCAAGTTTGTTGGAAACTGAACGTCTGGGCTGGAATTATGGGTACAACAATATTGGGCCCAGTTATTCTTCCAGAAAGACTAAATGGCGCATTGTATGTGGAATTTCTGGCCGAAAATCTGCCAGACTTTTTGGAAGAAGTACCGTTATTAAATAGAAATAAAATTGTATTTCAACAAGACGGTGCTGGTCCACATAACGCCAGAATAGTAACAAATTTTTTAAATCAGCATTTTCCCGAACGTTGGATGGGCCGGTATGGCCCGATACGTTGGCCTGCAAGATCGCCAGACCTCAATCCACTGGACTTTTTCTTGTGGGGCTACTGCAAGGAAATCATTTACAAGCAGCTTCCCGAGGACGTCGAAGAATTAAATAATAAACTTCATAATGCCATTTGGTTAATCGAGGACGAAGTTATGGAGAAGACCCAGGAAAATTTACTGAGACGAATGAGAGCTTGCATCACAATGGACGGCGGACACTTCGAACACTTATTATAAAATAAAGAAAAGTGTTCTAAAATATTATAATTAATCTGCCCTTTTCAGGGCAACCAAATATTTTATTCGAGGAACATTCTCTTCGAGTTCGCAAATTATTTAGAAAAATTCGACATTACCTACGGACATTATGTACGGTTCACTTGGCAGTACGAATGCCTCGTAGCGTTCCACTTCCGGTCATTAATGCGCTGCATCATATTATCAGTCTGACTTATCGACCTAATTTACATTAGGCCGATAAGTCAGACTTGACGAGAGATGCCGTTCACTGTAAAAACATAACCTGTGTGATTGTTGTCATCCGCGAGCACAGTCTCCGCGTCTCGGGTTACGTGCGCTGTGTACGTGTAACGCGTTTCTTTCTTCGAATAATTTTTAGTCGCCGAATAATTAACCGGTAGTAATTAATAATAATGAATCGATAGATTCGTTCGTAAATGCCTAATTCTATCGATCAAGTGCGTAAGTAAATCCGTGAAAGTGTTGATACGTGATACAATTTATAAAAGACGGAAAACTTCTGGTTAATTATTGTGATTGCGCGTGTGTTCTTTCTTTGAATAATTTTCAATCGCCGTCGGTAGTGATTAATAGTAATAAATCAATAGATTTGTTTATAAATCACTCAAGTGCGTGGGTAAATCCGAGTGCGTATCGCGATACGTCATGACCATTTATAAAATCAAAAAACTCTGGCTTATTATTCGATGTGAATTTGTTACATGGGAACGTGAGGTGCGATCCACGATGAAATTATTCATCCGTCAAGCTACAGCAGTACGAAGACATCGAATCTCTACAAGGTAAGTGAGTGAGTGAGTGAGAGAGAGAGAGGGACCGTGTATGTGCATAAGCAATTATTGAGATTCAATAAGCTCAGGCACTCGCAAGTCGCATTCTTGCGTAAAGATACATGGCAGTCTCGCGATGCGCTTATTACTTGGCGCGAGACACTGCCGTGTCTCTTGATCAACGCGTGTAGCTGATCGCAGCGAGCGCCGTGCTTAACGCCCGCGTCGGACGGTGAGTTGCGCCGCCCCTGCCTACCTTCTGTACGCGCCCCGTTATTCGCTAAATGTTTTCTGCAATAATTCAAAAACTAAGCTTCAGACAAAATTTTCGTAGAGGAAAAATCATCTCAGAATTAATTCAAGAATACGTCTTTACAAGGACGCGTGGTTGTTCTGAATCACCCTGTATAGGGCTGGTTGCTACAAATGTAGTCGCCTTATAATTTTTATTGATGCAACAAAGTTAATTATACTACTCATTGTCAGTTAAAAAAATTATTTTTGTGTTGTGTAAGCATATGGCTATTGAAAAATTCTTCTGCGGCTTGTATTCCATCTATTAGTTACGTTTAAAAAAATCATTAAAGAAAAGTACCAACTAGCTCCCCTATCTTTACGCCGGAGAGAGTACCCGAGATTATCGGATCTCATAACGGCTGAAGCGATCATGTTTCAAGTAGGCTCAATCAATAGCTTGGGTTTGAATTATATAATAAAAGTGTTTTTCAATCAATATACAAAGGAAATAGCCATTTACGGTCCAAGCTTGGATCTTAAGTAACTCAATATTATTTCTATATGTATTTAAAATACGCGTATTTTCCAACATATTAAACTGCGCGCCGATTATTTGTCGGACTTAAAACACAGTTATTATTGAAACATTAGAAATCCCCTCTTCCCTCCTTAATTAAATCGATATCGATTTGATATTAAAATCACTGTAAGCAACTTCTTGTGAAAAATATTACCCCAGCCAGGGTTCGAACCTGGAACCTCCCGTATTCCGTTCGGGCGTCGTGCCAATTTGACCATATTGATTGTATATCTTAACGGTCTTAATATACATATATTAATTGTTTATTCACGTCGCCTGAGAAAGACGTTCAAATTATTATTACCCGGTTATTGCGATAAATATTACCACATGCCCCGGTGGTCGAATTGGCACGACGCCCGAACGGAATAAGGGAGGTTCCAGGTTTGAACCCTGGCCGGGATAATATTTTTCGCACAATAAGTTCTTTACAGTGATTTTAATACTATATCAATATCGATTTAATTATGGAGGGCAGAGGGGATTTCTAATGTTCCAACAATAACTGTGTTTTAAGTCCGACAAGTAATCGGCGCGCAGTTTAATATGTTGGAAAATACGCGTATTTTAATTACATATAGAAATAATATTGAGCTACCTGCGATCCAAGCTTGGACCGTAAATGGCTATTTCCTTTGTATATTGATAGTATATACATATAAAGCCTTTATTTCAGCTATACGCTAAGAAAGGACTTGGTTTACATTTCGTACTTAAAACACGCATCCGTCCACTCATCATCCATCTTTCTTCTTTACATACAAGCCGCACGCATAATATTGTTTATTTACATTAACCTTTACAACCGTTACAACCGTTATGTATAACGCTGTTTCCATTACTGCACCTATTCACGCTCCATCCTAACTTACTTCTTCCTCATTTTTCTGATCCCTTATCCTATCTTTTTTATAGCATTCCTTTCTGCTTTTCCATAATTTATTTAACACCTTTCCTTTTTTACTCTAAATTTGTCATCACATATATTCTCTAATCTTTCTTTGTTATTCCTACCTAGATTCTCAAACCACAATCTTGTGATAATGCACTCGCTTATATAATGTTCTAAGTTGTCCCTACCTGTCTTGCAGAATCTACACTTCGTATCTTCTTCGTTCCGCTAATATTTATTTGTTTCCTCTAAATTGCCGCACCTTAGTTTTACCATCGCTCTAATCTTATCTCCTGTTCTTACTTTATCCAAATTTCCTTTCAATAAATAACTGGGTGTTTCGTTTCTCAATTCTATCTCTTTGTACCTTGTATTATACCTTGCCTCTGCTATCTTACTGTTTATTATCTGCCCTTGTATGTCCCGTTCCCTTATTCTTACTAAGCCTTCCACATTTTTACCTTCATTATTTAATTTTTTTATTACTTCTGAGCTCCAACCATTGTTATTATAAAATCTTTTTCGTTCCAAATTATATAAATCCTTTTTCTTTCCAACCATTTTGTCCTCTTCAACCCAACATACCTTAACTAGACTTCCGTCTTTTTTCTTTCTGCTTCTTTTCTTGTACCCCATAGCTCTTACACCCCAACCAATTTTTAATTTCTCTAATCCTAGTTCCCTTAATATCACATACCTCGGTATGCAAAAATCTAGCCTAAAAACCCATCTTACATAATCCATCATGACTTTTTCCAACTCCTTTTTTTCACTCCACCCCCATATCTCTGATCCATATCCCATTACACTTTTCACTAAATACTTAAATCTCCTACAAAAATCATCTTTGCATAAACTTTCTCTTAAACCCCAAACCCTATTTGCAGCAATCCTTCCTTTTCTGTTCAGTTCTTTTATATGATCGGCATAATTACCTTTCCTATAAAACGTGAATCCCAGATATTTTAAATTTTCTACTTCCTCTATTATTTTATTGTCCCATTTCCATGCCTTCCTTTCTTTTTTACCTTTACTATTAAATACCATCACTTTTGTTTTTTCTGTACTTAATTCTAGTTTCCTTTCTTTTAAAAATCTCTTTAGCACACTCATTATATCTAATAAGGCCTCTCTATTTTTCGCTACCAGAACCATGTCATCCGCGTATGCTAACGACCACACTCTCACTCCTCCTAACTCTACGCCTCCTATACCACGCTTTTCTAACACTTTATCAATGTCCGCAATGTATAAGTTGAACAGGGCGGGACTCATTACACAGCCTTGCCTTACACCTTTCTTCGTCTTGAAGCTCCTCGTGAACCCGTCCTTTGCCCTGATTGTCATCTCCGTCTCTTTGTAAATTTCCTTTATCCTATTTATTAAACCGCGCTCCACTCCTTTCTCTTTCATTGTCTTCCATAAAATTCTTCTGTCCACGTTGTCGAATGCTGCCTTCGGGTCCACAAATATTGCGAAAATCTTGTCCTTCCCAGTCTCCATACCTTCCTCCCTCTCTCTTTGTGCTATATGGTTCAAGATAAATACGTTGTCTATCGTAGACCTCCTTTTTCTAAAGCCGGCTTGGCTGTCAGGTATCAATCCTTTCTTCTCCATTGTTTCTTCCAATCTGTTCCTTAGTATTTCCGCATATATCTTTTATGCAGTCTATTTTTTCTTTATCTCCCCTTTTATATAAGGGGACAACTATGCTCGTTTGCCATTTAGTCGGAATTTTACCTTCCTTCCAAATAAGCTTTAACAGATCGGTTAGACCTCTTCTTACTGTTGCGCCACCATACCACCATGCTTCCGTTGGAATTCCGTCGACACCTGCAGCTTTGCCTAACTTCATGTTCCTGACTGCCCTCACTATCTTCTCATGTTGTAACTCCCTGTCTGTATTTTAAACCTGTTCCTCGTTTATTTCTTCTGTCCCAATGTCACGTACCTCCATCGCTTCTACCCTTACTCCCATTTCGGTGCCACCTAACAACTCCATGAAATATCTTCTTCAGTTCTCTTTCTGGATGTTATTCTCTTTCCGTTCTTTCTTCTTTCTTCGCCTGTTTATGTAGTTCTAGATTTTTTTTTCGTCCTTCAGTTTTCTTAATTTTTCTTCTTCCATCTTTCTCTTCTCTTTCCTTTTCTTCTCTAACCACCCCTTCAGGCATTTCTTTCCTTCCAAGTAATCTTCCTTACTCCCTTTTCCGCTCCTCCATCTTATGTGTTTTCTTTTCACCTCCCTCTTCTTTCTGGTGCAACTCCTGTCCCATCAATCCTTGTGCCCTATTTTCCTCCTTTTCTTTATCTTGACTTTCTCATACACCAAAGCTCCAAGGATCCAGTCTTTAATTTTCTTCCATTTCCTATCCACTGATTCTATTTCCTGCTCCTCATTCTCATTTCATAACTCCGTCCTCTCCCCGTATAATCTCCTCGCCTCCTCGTTCCAGCATATGATCTTCTTCGTCATATTCTGTTCCTCCTCTTCCTCTTCTGTCCACCCCTCCATTTGTCTCATGTTCTCCTCTTCCTCTAGTAACAAGGTCAAAGGAAAATGATCCGAGTCCACTCTGTCCCCTATCCTGAATTCCAGCACTCGCTCTTGCATACTATTATTCACAATTACATAATCGATTACTGAACATCCTCTCGCACCCACATACGTAAATTCCCCTTTACAGCCCCCCTCTGTACAACCATTCAAAAATACCATCCTTTTTCATTTATCATGTCCGCAAAACTTCTACCGCCATCCCCTATAACTTTCTTTTTACTCTCCCTTTCAGAGTCAAACTTATCATCCCTACCCCCCCTCCTAAGCTACCTATTCTGATATTAAAATCGCCTCTTATAATAATATCCTCTCCTTCGCATCCTTTACATTGTTCTGTTATCTTTGCCATTATCTCTTCAACATCCCATTTTTCTTTTAGTTCCTTTATTTAATTCCTTAATCCTACCATTTCTTCTTTAAGTTCCCTTACTCCAGCCACTATTAGTTCCCTCAACATTCCTATCAGTGTTTCTTCTTCATTCTTTATCCCCCTCTCCTCCTCCGTCTGCTTCAAACCTGGTGGTGTTCTTTCCATCTTATTGCTTTTCTTAAACATTTTGTCCGCCAGTCTCTCTCTCTCTCTCTCTCTCTCTCTCTCTCTCTCTCTCTCTCTCTCTCTCTTCTCTCTCTCTCTTCTCGTTTCCTCTTGTTATATTATTTCTCCTTCTCCCTATCTCCGCCGCGCACGTAATCCAATATACTTAACGAATCAGCTCTTTCCTTTCCTCTCAGTTCCCCCGCGGCCCTCTCTTTGCCTATGCCTTGCGCCTCTCTTGACATGTAAACGGAGCTTAAGCACGTCTGCCTAGTACCTCCCTCTTTCGCCGCCGCGGGTCACCACCCGTCCTATCGATTCGCTTTCCTATCTACCTCGGTGTAATAACCGTGCCTACCGCGTGTAGTTACTTTATCTTATACCTAACCTATTATAGCTCTTCCTTATTTTAATACTTGCTTTTTCGTCTTCCTGCCGCTTTACGCGTCTTCCTCTTAATTACGCCGCTTCCATCCCTCACAACCCGTCCTCTCCACCCCTTCGCACTTAACAAACTATCGCCTACTCTAAATTTTCCGCTAGATTATCGCAGTCACACACTCTCCGACACTCACTCGTCCACGTCCACTAACCAAGTCCCGTATATTGATTGTATATCTTAACGATCTTAATATATATTAAGTGTTTTTATTTTCTCTTTACGTGCCCTGCGAGTGCAGATATTGCCGCGCAAAGTTCGAATCTGGAAATTTACATTTAGGAAACGTTATCGTCTAGAAAATTGTTGTCTTTTTTATATTTTTGACTACAAATGGTTCTTGATTTCCGATAAAACGCGCGCGTTTTTATGGATCCAGCAGGTAAATTAGGCCGATAAGTCAAATTGGGATAAAGATTTCTATTTCTGTATTATATTATTCGAGTCTAAGTGAGGAACCGAGAGCGAGAGAGCGAGTGCGAGCGAGTGAGAGCAGGAGGGTGAATGCAAGCGAGAAAGAGCGAGCGGGGGAACATGTGCGAGGGAGCGAGAGCGATAGAAAGAGAAGGGTATTAGAAAAAAAGAGAGCAAAATCTCGTAACTTTATGGATTAAAAAGGTTATGATCATAAGAGCCTGTTCAGACCAAGCGTTTCTGTCTCTATACCGCCGCGTGTTAGCATTTGCACGACCCACACGCTGTCGCGAGGCGAGGTGCGAGAACTGGCGCGCACGCGCGTACGCTGAAATACGTACACACGACGACGAGCGTCTGGTACGTTTTGCGGGGTTTTAAATCTGTAGGATGCTTGTCCTAGGACTAGAAATAAAATATTGCGAAATACGTAAAGGCATAAATATTATACTCTCTTTAATGTATTGTTTAAAAATAATTAATATAGGTACTAACAAGGGGAGGGCGCAAAGTCCGCAATACGGATTTGGCGAAACTTTTTTTTATAGTAGTAGTAGTAGAAAATATACTTTATTCCCCACTTCTGGGGTTAAAAGGGCGTTTTCAAGGGACGTTCCCAACCCTTCACAACTCCCGTCTATTCCTCTATCCATAACAATGGCGTTTTGAAGGGACGTACCCAACCCTTTACAACAAATTACCCCGTCCTCAGCCCGACCTGGCCGTATGCGACCCTGTACATCCTAATCACCTCCCTCCCCTCCACGGAATCCCTCCCCCTACTCCACTCTTCCCCCCCCCCCCCCGCAACCGCAACATTCCTCCGAGCATCCTCCTACCCCTATCTCCTGGGCAGACGTCCCCTCCAGTCTCTTTTCCTTCTCCGCTCTGATCTTCCATTCCTTTCCTAGCCATCCTTCCGTCTGACCTCCATCCTTTTGCCCTCTCCTTCTCTACTCGCTCTCTGGTCCTCCACTCCTCTCCTACCCCTCCGTCCGGCTACCCTCCGTCTTTCTTCCTTCTCCTTTCCTGCTCCACTCTGCACATAAGAGAAAATTATAGCCCTTGACTAATTACCCCCCCCCCTCTTTCCCTCCCCCCCGTAGCTTCCAACCATCCTCTCCAACTCCCACCCTCTCCACTACTTCCCTCTCGTCCTCTCCTCCTTCAACCCTCCGCCTCTCTGCACCTCTTTACACCTTGTACCATCCTCCTTCCTCCTCAACCCACTCTATTTCCCTTCCTTCTACCCAAATTCTTTTATTTGTCATCCTCACCCTTTTCCCCCTATTCCTTTCCAAATACGCCTTCTCTACTATCTTCCACCTCATCTTCCTCTCCTCTCTTGTTAGATCCTCATCCACCTTCACATTCCACTTATTTTTAATTTCCCACCCCCTGTCCAACAACACCTCCTTGTCTTCCTCATCCTCCAACTCCACAATCAACACCATCCCTTCATCCCCCTTCCTCTCCAACACTCCCTTCACCTTGCCATTACACCCCAGTTCCGTCCTCACCATCTTTTCCACCACTCTTCTTCTATCCCCCGCTTCTTCGCCCCTTACTCCTTTGCAGATAATCCTCCTCTTTCTTATTTCCCTTTCCTGTCTCTCTCTCATCTCCGGTTTTCTTTTCTCCAGTCTTCTCATCCTCTCCGCTCCATTCATTTCTTCCACCCCTTTGATTTCATCCTCTCTTCTCGCTCTGTCAGCTCCCCCCTCCCTTCCCACCTTCTCCCCTTCTGTGCTCCCTCCCGTCCATCTCCTCCGCTGCTCCACACCTCCCACCCTTCCCTGCCTTCTGCCTAACTCTCCCCCTGTGTCTTCTCTCTCGCTGCTGTCACTTCTCACCAGATCCCACCAGTCCTCGCTTCCTTCACTCCTCACTCCCTCCTCCGCTCTACCCCGTCTCCTTAGATCCCACCCCTTGGCCACCAACCTCTTCCCTACCTCTCTATCCACCCAGTCCTTAACCTGCGCCCCCCTTATATCCCCCCTCTCTCCCTTCCCCTGACCCCCGTATGCTTCCCCCTTCGACCCTTCATTACTCGACCCTCCTTCCCCCGTGCTCTCCCTTCGCTCCACTTGCACCCTCTCTCGTTCTGCCCCCTCCTCCTTTCTCCTCCCCGCTCGTTCCCTTCCTCGGTTCCCTTCCTCCTTGCACACCATCGCAAACGACCTCTCTGCGCTCCCTCCCCCGACCCCTCTCCCTGCCACCAGACCCGCTTTCACCGCCAAGTCCTCCATCTCCTCCCTTTCCTTCTTCTTCCCGCCTGCCCCCTCCGTCTTCTCCATCTTGTCTCCGCTTCTCCCCCCCTCTCCATCCGGCCCTCCCCCGATCCTTTTCTTGGTCACCTCCTCCGTCCGCGCCTTCCTCTCCTCTCTCTCTGCTTCATCCTCCGACCTCTCGTTTACCCCCTCCACCCTCTCATCACTAACTTCCGACTTCCCTTCCGTCTCTCTCCTCTGCACACTCTCCATCATAATTCTCCTAATCCCCTTTAGCTCCTCTCTCAAGCCCCTCAGCTCACTCGCCAACACCGTCCTCAGCTCCCTAACCTCTCTTGCTAGCCCCGACACTCCATCTGACTCCCCCCCTCTCCTCTCCCCCACACGCTCCTCCACTACACTCCTCTCCCCCTCTTGCGACACTCTGCTCACTTCCTCCTGCGTTGCATCCTCCCTCTCCTCTTTCTTCTGCATCCCCTTTCTGCTCTTCCCCATCCTCTTCTCACTCACTTCCTTCCTTCGCCTCCAACTTCCTCTTCCTGCTGTCTCCCTTGTCTCTCCCCGCTCCCGGTCTTCTCCTGCCAATCTGCCACACGGTCACTCTGCCTTCCGGCCCTTCTTCCTTCCGCTCTGTCTCTCTTTTCTCTCTCTTTATCCGCTGCCTCCTACCGTTACTTCCGCCTGCCTTTACACTCACTGCTTTTACAACTACCTCTCACCGTAACCTCTCTTTCGATCCACGTCGCTTACTCGCCGATTCTTTGCCTACACTTGCCTGCCACCTGCCGCTTTTCCGCCTTGCGTTCCTGAACACCGTCTCGACGTCCCGCATGCGTACCAACCTTGTTGCCACGCAGCGCCGTCTCGACCTTCCGCTCTTCCGAGTCTCTGGCGTTCCGCCGCGGCGCCACCCGCGTTCGACTTCTCACCGCGCCCGTCTTTCACCATACCTAGTTCGACGCCACGCGCTCTTTGAGTTCGATGGTCTGCTCCTTCCTCTCCCTACTCCTCTCACTTACATCCTTCCGCGCACGCGTGCCTCCAATCCCTTTTCAACCGACTCTCTCCTGTACCGTTCCTCTCCTCTCCCCTCCTCACCTGACCTCGCTCCGCTCCGACATAACCTCAACTACTCCAGTCACTTCCAACCCTTTTTGACTCCGAAAACCTTTACCTCCATGCCCTCCTCCATGTATTCTATCTTCTCCCGTCCTCCCTTGCACACACCTCCACTCCCGTTACTCTCCTCCCCCTCTTTCTCCTTTAAACCCTCCAAAACTCCTCCATGTCTTCTTGGAGCAACCGCCCACCCCGCGTGCACCACCGGAAGTCCAACTTTTTTTTATAATACTCCTTCACTGATACTAAAAAATAGTAAAGCGCTAATACGCACTTCTCAGCCGTTTTCGAGAAAAACGCTTTTGAAAAATACGCGACGCAAGTCTACCGATTCGTGAGCAGAGATTTTCGACGAGGTAGCATAACGGGGCATCTACGGCGCTTGACTGCTAAACTGTCGGGTTCGATTTCCGTCAACCTATTTACAAGTTTTTCTTCTTGTTTTATTTTTTTGACATAAATATAGAAAGCTAAAAAACAGAACTTTATTATTTAAAAAATATTTCCAGTTTTTCAATAGTCGCTTAACTTTAATCTTAACTTAACTCACTCTTCGTCTTTTTCTAACTATCCCTTGTAGAAAAAGACAGAGTGAATTTAGCTGAACTTCAGTTTAAACGACTATTGAAAAACTGGCCCTAATAAATAGTAATTAATTTAAAAATAAATAGTAATTAATTTTTAAATATTAATTAATTTTATATTTATTACTCGCTGCTTATTGTTAAAATATTGTTACGTTTGAAGGCAATAACTAAATTGGAGAGCACTTTTAAAATAACAATATGAAATAAATTAAAAAAATTTGCTTTTACTTTAATTTCTATTAAACAAACTATAATATAAAGTTTTATCACTTATAATTACATAAAAATGGAATTAAAATAAAATTGACAATAAAATATTTTTATTAAATTTTTATTAAATGTTCAGTTAACCTTATAAAAATTGATTATAATATTTATTAATTACTACAATAATGGAGTAACCTAGTAACAAAATTTTTTTTAGTAAACACTTCCTTTTTTATTAAAAAATAAAACATTTAACATCCCATATAGTACAGCAAGAATGTACAAACATTGCAGCAACATTTCATCGCAAGATTCCAACATTGCATAAAAATAGTGAAATGTTGCAAAATTGCTGCAAATTTACAGCAACGGTAAAATTTCCGCTTTCAGAAATATTGCAGTATAATATTTCAGCAAAATTATAATATAATATTATAGCAAGTTTGTGTAATATATCATCCAAAAGAATATAATCTCATCTTCAGCGGAATTCTTTGAATCTGTTAGACGATTTTGCTCTAATATATGACCTCAAAAGAATTTCTCTAACACACTAAGAGAAAAATATTCTAAGCACAATATATTCTTAAAATTTAAGAAATTTTCTTTTGCTGCGCTACTTGCTGAAAACACGGACAAAGAAAAAAAATTTGTTAAGAACGACTGCGGACAATTTGAGGTTGGTCAAAGCACTACACGCTCCCAAGCCATGTGCGTACAGCCGCTCGCTTGCCCGAAAAAATCCACTCTCAGTCGGGCACCCATCCAAGTAGTAACCCGCGCCTCATGTTGCTTGACTTCAATGATCAAATGGGCTAGTGGTGATCCCCAGACTTTGATGCTTTTCTTCTTGCTTATATTTGTGTGTAACACATCTTTATAGTGTTCGAAAATCTTGTAATGATATATTAACTGGCAAATATTAAAAGTGCAAAAATGATTATATGTAAATTGTTATGTATTAATTAACATTGACCGCATTTAGCAAAACTTTTTTTTTACAACTGTTAGAAGTTTTCTGAGCTTAGATTGGATTATTCCTCTAGATCTAAAAAAAGCGCTGAGTTCGCACACCCGCGGATGTCGTGATTTTGCTTCCCCGGAGACTTGCTTACATTCGTCTCTAATTGAGATTTACTTACGAGTTAGTCTTGCTGTCACATGCCGCCTAGCGGCTTTGTTGCGAACTAGTGCAGAAAGAGCAATAATTTTTTAAATGTTTTTTCAATGTTGTATCAACATAAAGAATCAATGTAGAAGAATCAACATAAATTCAACCTTGGGAATATATTTATACTTCAACATTCAACATTGCAACGTCTCAGCAACGTCGTTTTAACTTTTTGTGCTGTATGCCCATACAGCACATAAACGTTGAATCAACATCTCAAAAACACTGCACTGCAACATTTGCAATATCAAGAGACATGGTAGTGTCTCGCGCCAAGTACGCACGGAGCGAGACCCCGTGGCTCTGTATACGCGACGCGACGATTTGTAAGTACCCGAGATTTTGAGATCTCGATAACCAGTGAACGGATGAAGTTCTAACTAGGCTTAATGGATAGCTTGGACCAAATTTATATAATAAAAGTATTTTTATTTTTCCTCCACGTGCCCTACGAGCGGAGATCTTACGATGCAAAGGATAAAGTGTGAAATTTTCAATTTAAGAAACGTCATCATCATCGTCCCTTTCACTGTCTTAAAACGAGAGGGCAGTGATGCCAGCCGAATTTTGTCCCTTTTACTGTCTTAACACGAGAGGGTAGTTATGCCAGGGCTGCGTTCCAAAACTCAATCTTGGTCACAGACTAGTGCCGGCGGTGTGTGACAGCGCGGTAAACATAACCGTAAAGCGGCCCATACACGTTGCGAGTCCGGCTCGGCTCGGTTTCTACTCGTTCGTGGGTGGGATGTCACGAGCCGGGCTCGGCGTCCGACAAGCCAAATTTCGGGACTATGCGGGAGTGTGTGTGTGGTGAAAAACGTTCGAGTCCGGTTCACGAATCAAGCTCGCCGAACCGGACTCGCGAGTCAAACTCGTACATGTAACGGGCCGCTTTAGACGTCCGCGTCGTCGAGAAATATTCCGTCCGCGTCGTCGCGTCCGAACACTCCGAACGGAGTGCATGAGTGCTGGAATGACAGAGTTTGCGCCTTGCGGATGGCTGGTTCCTGGGATACACCCTGAGCGAGGATGGCGAGGTTATATTGTACGTATTTATCGCTCTTTCGCGCTCTTTCTCGCGTTCCCCGCTCGCGCTCCCTCCCCTCTCTCTCTCTCTCTCTCTCTCTCTCTCTCTGGTTAAACAAAAATTCGTTAAAAGTTAATATTAAAAAGACAGTATTTATGACCATCTGTGATCCTAGAAAAATAAGTAAGAGAAGCAATGGTGATATTTATATAGGAAACGAAACAGTCAAAGAAGTTCAAGATAAAAAATATCTGGGTATACTTATAGATAAGCATTTAACCTTCGAGAAGCACGCATGGTACATGGCAAAAAAAGTAGGGAAGAAAATAGGTTTTTTAGGTCGAATAAGGAACAATGTAAGCAGTTATGTAAAAGTATTAATATAAAACTGTAACTGCACCGCATTACGAATATTGTAGCAGTATAATGTTGAATTTTAGTCAACGCTTGATGCAAATGTTACAGAAAACGCAGAACCGTGTAATGCGTATAATACTAAAGGTAAATAGATATACGGCGATTAAATTTATGTTGGAGGCTTTTTGTTTTATGAGTGTAAAACAAAGAATGGAATATAATGTATGTATATTACTAGTATATAAGATAAGAAATAATATGGTGCCAAAATATTTATCAGGTGAAATAAAAAAAATTAATGAGAGACATGCATATAACACTAGAAGCAATGCAAATATAGTAGTAGGAAGGACACGAACACTCACAGCACACAAGACTTTAACGTATCATGGATTCCAGATGTTCAATGATATTCCAATAGAAATACAAAATAAAACGGAAATAAAAATTTTTAAAAAAAAGCTAGCGAAGTACATAAAAAAAAGAGACAAAAAATAAGGAAATCTATTGTTAAGACAGTTCTTGTTGCATAATTGTATTGTATTTTTTATAGTTTATGGCGTATTTTTGTATCAAATAGTATAATTGTGTTGTATTCTTTATAGTTTATCGCGTATGTATGAAGTAGCAAATTGCTAAATAAAGACATCTCTCTCTCTCTCTCTCTCTCTCTCTCTCTCTCTCGCTTAAGCAGAGGGAGGTGTGCGATAACAATTCTGATCCGAGTGTTTATGTGAATGAGTTTCTCCCTAAGGATAAATATGATTTGTTGCAACAAACCAAACGTGTTGCCAGGGAAAGGGCTTATGGGTATATCTGGGTGAAAAATGGGTGTATTCGTGTAAGACACTCAGACAGTAAGCCTGTTATTCAAATCAATTCCAATGCAGATCTTGAGAAACTTATTTGACATGCACGTTCTGACCAGTTATTGTCCGACCAATTATTGCTTTCTGTCATACATTGTAAATCTGTCTCATTTGTTCAGTTTTGCGTAGCTCAGTTTAATGCTAATTTTCTTCGGGGACTTATTGATTTAACTAGAATGCAATTTTGCTGCTAACTTATTTCATGTCATTTCAGCATCTGAAACATGACTGCATTCTGACGTTTCTGACGCTCTGATGGCTTTTATAAATTGTTGCGTTTATAAATAATTATCTAGGTTTAGGCTGCGTTGCGTATAATTAAAGCTTTACACTAAGTTATCATTTTGTTTTGCTTTTCTTTTTTCTTTAGTTTGTAAATATTAGTTTTAAGTATTACTTTAAGATGCAATATAACTGTTCTTGGCTCTTTCTTATACTGCTCTATTCTAGCTACTATTATGTTGCATTCTATGTTTCTTGGCTATTTTGTATCTTTTGCCCTTTAACTGATGTTTGGGCATATTAATAAAATCAATTAATCAATCTCTCTCTTTTTCTCTCTTTTTCTCCCTCTCTCTCTTTCTCTCTCTCTCTCTCTCTCTCTCTCTCTCTCTCTTTCTCTAATAATACTATCGAATATATCTGATAAAATTACGTCGTCGTCTCTCAGATCAGAAGCGTAACTTTTATATTTTGATTGCATGTCTTCATTGTCGGTAAAATAGATTTCCTCTAAATAAATCGCGTTCGCGAGAGAGATCGATCGAGTCATCATCACACGCGTCAAAGTGAGTGAGGTTAACTTGTCATGTCATATTGACACCGCAGGGAGGATTGATTCGCACAATCCTTTGGGCTTATAAATAAATCGCGTTCGCGAGAGAGCGAGATTGCCAGTCTCGAGCGTTTCCATGACAACGGAAGAGACAGCATGTTTATGTGTAGTCACGTGACTGACGTGTACGTCAGTCGTTCAGTATGCGCGAGGCTGCGTTTACATTTATCGTAAAAGTGCGTTTACATCTATCGTAAATGATTATCGTAAACTCCTTACGATGATAGTAACGCCCGCCGTGACAGTTATCGAACCTCATCGATGAGTTGATTCAACTTGAACTGACGATTACGACGCTTGTCTAGCGTTACAACAGTAATCTGTCAGCCTTCTCGACGTGCGAAGAAAATTGTGTTTATGGACATATTAACATAGATATATTGTTTACGAGAGCTTCTTTGCTTACGACCACGATCGCAGCGTTACGATAGATACAGGCGCACCTTAATGTTAAGCTCCTTACGACTATTGTAACTCTCGACAGCTATCGTAACTTCATCATATGAGTTGACTCAACTTGAACTCGGAAGATTGTGACACTTGTCTAGCGTTACAAGTATACACTAACAGTATAACCTAACATGTCAGCCTTCTCAACGCGCGAAGAAAAGTGTGTTTATAATTAGATATATTAACATAGCCAAGAATAGATAAATAATTGACGATGACTGGCACCACATTTATTAAAAATGTCGACACGACGTTTCGAGCCAAATTCGGCTCCTTCTCAAGTGTAAAAATAATATCTTACATAGGTATTTATAGTCACAACATGTGCCTGCAAGTCCGATCTAAGACTAAAAAATCAAAATTTGTTGCTATAATAAAACCGTATAAGACATCGCAACCAAAAGGAAAGTATCAAAAACTTACATGCTATGTGCGTTATAAAATATAAAATGGATTGTGTTCGGAGACACGTCTGTAAGCCACGGCTGCGGACAACACAATAAGCAAAATCATACACAAACAAAAACAAAATAGAGGTTGATCACACTGCCCCTATTAGTCGGTCATATATTGCTGTCATCTTCTCCATATCTTTCTGTAGGTTGATCGCCTGATTATGTTTTTTGATGAAAAACATCTCAGCAATCTCTCTCTTTTTGAAGTGTTTTTCTTTGTGTAGGATCATTGCCTCTTGCCACTTAAACTGATGGTTCAAATCAAGCCGATGTTTGCTTATTACCGAATGCTTACTAGCGTGCCTTTTAATGTCCGTTTTATGTTCTTTAATGCGAGTTTCGAGATGCTTTTTTGTTTGCCCTATATACGCAGCATTACAATCCGAACAATCAATCCTATAAACTAACTCAATTTGTTTCATATCATCCAATCTGTCTTTCCCCTTCCTAATAACGCGATTGAGCTTTTTAGGTACGGTGTAAACAACATAAAAACCATGGTTGCTGAGAATATTACGGATCTTTTCGCTATAGTCTTTTATATACGGGATAGTTATAAAATTTCCCATATTAACAATGTTATTAGTCTCATAATCATTATCTCTTGTAGCATTGCGGTATTTGATGTCCCTCAATCGTTGTTTGATACATTTATTAACAACATGTGTCGGGTAACAATTATTGCTCAAAATTTCTTTAACAATTTCGATGTTAGTCGTATGAAACCGTTTATTAGACAATAAAACAGCACGATCTACGAGACCCGCAATTACACTCTTTTCATAGTTCTCAGGATGGTTAGACAGATAATTAA
The DNA here is from genome assembly GCA_035220615.1 of Leptothorax acervorum. Lineage (NCBI taxonomy): Eukaryota > Metazoa > Arthropoda > Insecta > Hymenoptera > Formicidae > Leptothorax > Leptothorax acervorum. The sequence continues at coordinate 25,106 of JASTWQ010000272.1, read as the reverse complement.
TGTAGCGTCCGGAAAAAGTTGGTTTTCGATACCAATTTGTAATTAATGTGTCACCATTTCTGAGAACAGTAGTATCTAGGAAATTTATCTCATTATTTGACTCAATTTCACAAGTAAATTTCAACCGTGGGTGATAACTATTGAAAATATTGAGCACCCCATCAATGTTTACTCTCGAAATTATCGTGAATATATCATCCACATATCTAAAAAATGTGGAAATCTTAAATTTTAAAGAACTGAGGCAAAATGTCTCTAGATCGTCCATAACTATATCTGCAAGAATGGGTGAGAGAGGAGAACCCATGGGACTGCCAAATATCTGATCATAAATCTGTCCATTAAACCTAAAGCTAGTGCAATTTAAAATTAGTTCCATGGCATGTAAAAATTAAGGTAAACTAAGTTTGGTAAGTTTCGATATATAACTCCACCTCTTCTCAATACCTTTTAAAACCAATTCTACTGGAATGTTAGTAAATAATGCCGTGACATCAAGCGAGACTAACGCTTCATCCGGTAGGATTTTCAAATTTTGAATTTTTGTAACAAAAGACTAGCTATCTTTTATAAACGAGCCAGGTTAAGGGACAGACCTATGTAAAATTTCATGAAAAAAAAGCAGCTATGTTATATAACGGGCTACCCAATGTAGAGACAATGATACGTAACGGGAAACCCGTTTTATGTACTTTCGGTAATCCGTAGCATCTTGGTAGGTTCCCATTCGTGCAGTGTAAGCGTCTATATACCATATGTGATCCTCGATAATTCCAAAGTTGAGCCACGATTTGATTAAATCATTAAGTTTAGTGGTTATACGTTTGATAGGGTCTTTTTTCGGTTTTTTGTAAGTAGTTTGATCATTCAGCAACTCATTCATTTGATTAATGTATGCATTTTTATCCATAACCACCGTAACTTGACCTTTATCAGCCTTAGTCACAAAAATGTCCTTATTATTGCGCAAAAACTTTCTACATTTATCAAACTCACTAACAATGTATCTACTAATACAATCCGTGTGTTTACTGTTAGATAAAAAATTATGTAACGCATTCGAGATAGCGCTGCGGGTTTCATTCTCAATACTAGGAGACAACTTATAGCTTTCGAGTTCAAAATTTTTAATCACTTGTAAGACTGAGTCTAAACGGTTGTTTTTATTGTTATGGTTAATCGGTAGCCCGAAGTTAACCCCCAGACTAAGAATATTTAATACAGAGCTCGGGATCGGTTTTTTTCTAACATTGACAATCCATTTACTTCAGTCGTTATTAAGAAAAGAGCCGCAGACTAAATTATTTTTAATTAATATGCGGTTGAATTTATTCATTAATTTAGCTTTAGTTTTCCGGTCATGATTAAGGAATCTAACATAATTGTTAAAGAAATTTTGAGCAATAATTGTTACCCGACACATGTTGTTAATAAATGTATCAAACAACGATTAAGGGACATCAAATACCGCAATGCTACAAGAGATAATGATTATGAGACTAATAACATTGTTAACATGGGAAATTTTATAACTATCCCGTATATAAAAGACTACAGCGAAAAGATCCGTAATTTTCTCAGCAACCGTGGTTTTGATGTTGTTTACACCGTACCTAAAAAGCTCAATCGCGTTATTAGGAAGGGGAAAGACAGATTGGATGATATGAAACAAATTGAGTTAGTTTATAGGATTAATTGTTCGGATTGTAATGCTGCGTATATAGGGCAAACGAAAAGGCATCTCGAAACTCGCATTAAAGAACATAAAACGGACATTAAAAAGCACGCTAGTAAGCATTCGGTAATAAGCAAACATCGGCTTGATTTGAACCATGAGTTTAAGTGGCAAGAGGCAATGATCCTACACAAAGAAAAACACTTCAAAAAGAGAGAGATCGCTGAGATGTTTTTCATCAAAAAACATAATCAGGCTATCAACCTACAGAAAGATACGGAGAAGATGACAGCAATATATGACCGACTAATAGGGGCAGTGTGATCAACCTCTATTTTGTTTTTGTTTGTGTATGATTTTGCCTATTGTGTTGTCCGCAGCCGTGGCGTACAGACGTGGCTCCGAACACAATCCATTTCATATTTTATACGCACATAGCATGTAAGTTTTTGATGCTTTTCGTTTGGTTGCGATGTCTTATACGGTTTTATTATAGCGACAAATTTTGATTTTTTAGTCTTAGATCGGACTTGCAGGCACATGTTGTGACTATGAATGCCCATGTAAGATATTATTTGTACACTTGAGAAGGAGCCAAATTTGGCTCGAAACGTCGTGTCGACATTTTTAATAAATGTGGTGCCAGTCATCGTCAATTATTTATCTATTCTTCGTTATTAATTACAGGCGAAGGAATTCATAATCATTATATTAACATAGATTTATTGTTTACGACAATTTCTTTGCTTACGACCACGATCGCAGCGTTACGATGGATCGTAAGCTCATTACGGCGATCGTAACGATCGTTGTGACAGTTATTGTGACGCTGAATTATTAAGGTGCGTCTACATCTATCGTAACGCTGCGATCGTGGTCGTAAGCAAAGAAGCTTTTGTAAACAATATATCTATGTTAATATATCTATAAACACTGCACTTTTTTTCGCACGTCGAGAAGGCTGACAAATTTGGTCACTGTTGTAACGCACAAGCGTCGTAATCGTCAGAGTTCAAATTGCAACTCATCGATGAGGTTACGATAACTGTCACGACAAGCATTACGATCGTCGTAAAGGAGCTTACGACGATCACAATCAATTATTATCGATCATTGGATAGTCGGTGAAAATTACATGGTAAGTTTTTAATAAATTACTTAAAAAGTTAGAATACTTTAGTATTGTATTTTCGTGCTGTTAAAAGAAGTACTACAAAAAAAAGTGATATCCGTACAAAATTACCTTTTACAAAAGGTAAGAAAAGGGCGCCAAGTGTACGCGTGGTGTATGCATCTTGAAAAACCTATCTTTGTACCTCGAAAAAACACAAGTAGTAGTATATTTATCACAAAATTTGCGTTACCGTATTTAATCTAAGTGATTATCTATTACAAAAAAAAAAAACAATATCTTTAAATTGCGCCAATTAAATATATATTATCTCGAAAAATAACTATTGTTCTTTTAAAAAATTAAACCAGAGGGGTAGTATCTTTACAAAAAAAAGAAAAAATAAAATCCAAGTATGTATCTATATGTATTCCCATTGAAGTGAAAAAATTATAATAAAATGTGAAAAATTTTAGTGAAAAAAACTGGGCGCTTCTAAATTTAAAATACTTGAAAGCAATAAATAACTAATTTAAAATAGTAAATTAATAATTACAATGTGAATGTAGAGATACTTTCACACATTAATTTAAAAAATTTTTCCATTTATAGAAAATGTTTCATTAATATATATTATTTTGTTTAGCAGCGCCGTTTTTTTAACTAAAATTTTTCACATTTTATATTAATTTTTTCACCAATGGGAATACATATAGATACATACTTGGATTTTATTTCTTTTTTTTTTTTTGTAAAGATACTACCCCTTGGGTTTAATTTTTTAAAAGAACAACTTTTCGAGATAATATATATTTAATTGGCGTAATTTAAAGATAGTTTTTTTTTTGTAATAGATAATCACTTAGATTAAATAAGGTAACGTAAATTTTGTGATAAATATACTACTACTTGTGTTTTTTCGAGGTACAAAGATAGGTTTTTCAAAATACATACATTGCAACAACGTTGCGAAATGTAGATTTAACGTTGAACAGACATTGCACAAACGTCTAGATGTCCGCTGATTGCAATGTTTTGTAAACGTGTAATTCAACATTCAGAAAAGATTGCTAGATGATCGAACGGGCTAGTGGTGATTTTTTGACTTTGACGGTTTTTCCTTGCTTATATTTTTATATAACACATCTTTATAGTGTCCAAAAATCTTGTAATGATATATTAACTAGCAAATATTAAAACAATGCAACAACAATTAAATGGTTAAATACTGATTAACATTGGCTGCGTTTTGCAGGTGTTTTTTTTACAACTGTTGGAAGTTTTTTAAACTCAGATTGGATTATTCCTCTAGATCTAAAAGAAGCGCCGGATCCGAATACCAGCGAATTTCGCGATTTTGATTCGCCAGGGACCTGCTTATATTCGCCCCCAACTGAAATTTACTTACAAGTTGCTCTTACCGTCATGCGAAACCTTGTCGTTACGAACCAGCGCGGAAAAATTAATAATTTATTCAATGTTGTTTCAATGTTGTATCAACATAAAGAATCAATGTAGAAGACTCAACATAGATTCAACGTTGGAAAGATATTTATACTTCAACGTTCAACATTGCAACGTCTCAGCAACGTTGTTTACCTTTTTGTGCTGTATGGGATAGATGGTGATCCTTTTACTCTGACGCTTCCTTCTTGCTTATACTTGTATATAACACATCTTTGTAGTGTTAAAAAATCTTGTAATGATATATTAACTGGCAAATATTAAAAATGCAACTGTTAGTGGATGAGCGTTGTGGTAGCTCTTAAAAGAAAAGTCGCACAGTCGTTGTATGGTAGCCACCTAGCGGTGGTTAGAAATACTGTGGGACTTTTGCTCGAAGATACTTTATTACTTTCTCCAACGCTAAACGAACGACTCTTCTTACAACAATGGCTACCATACAACGACTGTGCGACTCTTCTTTCGTTCTTTCTCGCGCGACTGCGCAGGCCTAGCTATACGCTCGTTATACGCTTGCGCTGCCTGCTATCTTTATCTTAATTCGAATTGCCTGGCGCTCGACATTCTGCGCTTGGCTTTCAAAAATCTTACTATGACTATGCTAAAGAACATAAAATAATACACTGATAAGATAAGAAACTTATAATATAAAACGATACGCTTATACAATAATGTAAGAAAAACAAAGGTTTATGCATACGCAGGAAGCAAAAAATTATTGATACAATATTATTATAACGATATTCCAAAAGGACCCCGCACTTTTTATAGGGAGAAACCGGTTTCAGTAAAATTGTCTCAACTTTTTATATGTTGTAGATTTTGGTCTCCTGAACAAATTTGTATGTGCCAGACCCCTAAGTCTTCAAGTTTTGATGTTAGAGCACTTTGAACACAGTGCAAGAGGGCTGTCAAGAATTCCTAATTCCTATTATATTGATTTCCAAATATGTATGTATGGATCATATGTGTGTGTGTGTGTACGTGTGTGCGCGCGCGCGCGCTTCCGCAGTGTGTGTGTATTTTTTGTGTTATGTATGTATTTTAATTTTTTTTGTTGTGACTTATGAGAAGAAAAATAGTGAGTGAGTGAGTTAGTTGGTGGGTGAGTGGGTGGGTAAGTGGGTGAGTAGGTGATTGGGTGAGTGAGAGGGGTAGGTGAGAGAAGGAGAGAGGGAGGGAGAGATGGAGTTAAAGGATGTGCATACCACGGACGTATAATACATACTTGGTTAAAGTAAACACCAAAACTTGAAGACTTAGGGGTCTGGCACATATAAATTCTTGTTCAGGAGATCAAAATCTACAACATATCAAAAGTTGAGCCAATTTGACTGAAACCGGTTTTTCTCTATAAAAAGTGCGGGGTCCTTTGTAACGTTGTTAAATATGTAGTTCTTAATGTTGTATAGAACATCACTATGAACTGTCACGCTTTTTCTTAGCGGATCAAAAGGGAAACGGGAGAGTAGGATGTTGGGTTCCTCGAATCGATCCCTCGCACGAATCAGGCAACTCGCTAATCAAACCGTTGGGCGCCAGACGCGTTTTCCTTGCGTCCACTAACTGAATCCACGAAAACCCGACGCAAAATTGTGAGAACCTTTGTGCGAGGGGCTGACTAGCTCAACCTAACGGTAGAGGGCAGGGCTGATGCAGGATAGCACAATAATTTTGGCGGGAGACGACCAGATAGTTCACACGAATCGCTAAGTTTCTGATTAATAAACATCGTTAAATTTATGAGAGGTCAGTGAAATTTTACAGAATGATTGAGAATGAATGTACCTGAGTGAATTAAAGTAAAATATAATTACGCAGGTTGATCGAAAATTAAATATAATTAAGCAGGTTGATTGAAATTAACAGAGTTACAGGAATTAATTGAAGATAAGCAGAATGACACAGAAAAGTAATAACGGAGTTAACCGAGACAGTAACTAGAATTAACGAATGTGGCAACCTCCGTCAGCCACCAGACTCCACGGTAACCTCCGACAACATGTGGCTTCCGCGACGGCGAGCAGGTTACAATTTACGATGCGCGCGAGGCAAATTCAAGTTGTTAAACGCGGGGAAATTCAAGTCATCGGAAAGCGAGAATTTCAAGTTGCTTCCAGAATGACAGATCGCAAGTTTCACAGGGTGCAAGTATCCTAGCAACCCCGTTGTTGATAATCGCCGCCGATTTTCTCACGGTATAAAAGGAGAGCTCGTCGCGGCGAAGATTCGGTGTTATTCGAGCAGTCGGCCGAAGCGGTCGAGCCAGCCTCACCACGCCACGCTCTAATCTCACCCAGCACCCTTCCCGGCTTGCCGAGGAAGTGGTGGTCGCGCAATCCACGGTTCGTCGCAGGACACAGCCGCTCTCTTTGCAGCGATACACTGCAAGGAGGAGGAAAGTGGTTCTGAGCGACAGCCCTGCAAGCGGCGCTCAGCCGCCTCCCGGCGCAAGACGCTCGTCTCCCGACCTCTTTCCGGTTTTTCCAAGGAAGGTTATCCTTATAGATCCGCCCCCCGGTGCAAATCGCCAGGAAACCGGCGCTTGACGCTCGACAGCCGGATCTCTTTCTTCCCTTGAGAGTCCTCCTGCCACCGGCGCTCGGACGCCGATACCTAGAGGTAACCTAACAACCAGCGCAGAGACGCTGACAGGCGCCAGACGCCTAGGAGAACACTCGCCTATTTTTAGCGCCAGTCGCCTAACTCTTCTGGTTCCTCCCAAAAAGATTCCTTTCTTTCCAGAAACTTTGACTCCTAAACCTGATCTGATGGAACTGTTCAGGGATTTTGACATTCCTCCACCAATCTCTCCTCTGCCGCCCTCTCCGAGAAAGGTTCAACGCCAGCTCACAGACAAGCGTAGAGAAAAAGGTTCAACAGCACGCAGCCACTCAGACGGCAGAACCGCAGGGACCTACGGTAGCCTTTAGGAGTGTCGCCACTCAAGCAAAACGACGAGGTAGAGGAAGCCGGAGGAACTTTAATCGAAAAAAGAATAAGGAGAATTTAATTTGTTCAAAATGTTCGAAATGCATAAGATGTTCGAAATGTTAAATGATTAAATAAAAGATTATTAAGTAATCAAAAGCAATTAATTATCTTAGCGAAGCGCAATTAAGGGGGGAACCTGCTATAGAACGCTTGAAAAAGAATAATTCTTTGCGATTTTTTTTCTTGGCTCCAATAAAACAAATCTTTTCTAAACTTCTGGGGTGTTTTAGTACACATTTTGACATTAACAAAAAATTTTTTTTATACAAAAAAATATTGATCTTTAATATGTTTAGCGATATTCAATTTAATTCAAACAAATACTTTATTTCCCCTATGGGGTTCAAAGGGCGTTTTTGAGGAACGTTTCCCAAACCTTCACAAACTTCCTGCTTCCACTCCTCCTTCTACAAAGTTCATTGGCGTTTTGTAGGGACGTACCCAACCCTTTACAACCATAAAACATAACCCCATCAAACCTGGCCATTGGGCGACCTCACATACTGGTCCCCGTCCCACCCTCTTAACCTCCATACTCTCTCTGGCCCCCTCCTCCAGCCTGCCTCCTTCCTCCCCCCTCTAGCTCCACCACGTCTTCGGATCCCTCTCCTACACCCGCTCCACTTCCTCCATTATCATTTTACAGCGGCTGCAAACCTTCCTCCGAACTAGCCTCTCCTCCTTCTCCCGTCTCTCCCTCTCTCCGTCCCTCGATCCTTTCCTCCTCCGTTCTGCTTTCTGTTCCTCGTCCTTCTCTCTTTATCGTTCTCTGACCTTCCTTTCTATCTCGTCATCTTCTTTCCTCTTGCCATAATTCCCTCTCCTCCTGCATCATACTTACTGAAACAGAAAAGCAAAAACAGACTAATGCCTGCCACCCGGCCTTCAACCGTTTTACCTTTCCTCCCTCATCCCCTCCTTTATATCCCTCTCCCTCCTTTCCTTCTTGTCTCTCTCCCTTCATATCATCCTCCATTCTTGCTCCACCTGGACTGCCCCACCTCTCAAACTCCTTCCGGTCTCTTTCCTTCCCTGCTCCTTCCTCTCTCCTCTCGTTGTTATCCTCCTCTTCGGCCTTCTCCTCCATTTCTCTTCCTCCCTTACTCTCTTTTCCTTATTTTTCTTTTTGCCTCTTTTTCGATCCATGCTTTTACCCTTTCTGCTTTTTCACCACCTCGCTTACCCTTTTTACCCTCCACCTCATTGCGTATGCTACTCTCCTTCTTCTTCCCCTCCACCTCACTCGTCACCTCCTCCCACCAACTTCTACACCATCCTTCCTTGCCGCATTCCCCTTCACTGCTTTCTCCTCCTTCATGTTTCCGCTTCTCATCCATTGCTAACCCCTTGGTGTTTTCCTTTTCTTTTTCTTTCTCTTCACCATCAGCCTCGTCGTCCACTCCACTCCTGCTAATTGATACCCCGCTTTTCAATCTCAATCCTATGTTTAGTGATATTCACAACGCCTTTTTTCATTCTCGTACACTCTAGCGTGCGTAATTTGTGTGTGTAACAAATAAACAAAAACATTTCTTAATTTTCATGTAATTACTTTCTATGTGAACCTCAAAAACTTTTTAAATATCGAAAATTAAACAATTGTGAGATTTTGAAGAAAAACTGAAGTGAAACTTTTTCTTCAAAGTCTCACAATTTGTTTAATTTTTGATATTTAAAAAATGTTTGAGGTTCATATAGAAGGTAATTACATGAAAATTAAGAAATGTTTTTGGTTTTTTGTTACAGACACAAATTACGCACGCTAGAGTGTGCGAGAATGAAAAAAAGGCGTTGTGAATGTCGCTAAAAATTTCATATTAAAGATTAATATTTTTGTATAAAAAAATTTTTTTGTTAATGTCAAAATGTGTACTAAAACACCCCAGAAGTTTAGAAAAGATTCGTTTTATTGGAGCCGAAAAAAAAATCGCAAATATTATGCTTTTTGAAGCATTCTATAGCAGGTTTCCCCCTTAAATAGGAAAGCGACATAGCGAAACTGCGAGCGGTAGCGAATAATTTTTTAAACCGAACATATTTTGACCGCAATTTCAAAATTTCAGTAATGTTAGAATGGGAATGCCATAACATTGCAAGTAACAAACAACGTTGCATTAACATTTCTTTAATTTTGCATTTAAAAATATATTTTCTGTAATGTTTTTAAAATGTTTTAACATTTAAAAAAATATATGTATTACAAAATAATATTTTTGAAATATGTATATTATTTAAAAACGTTTAAAAAATTAAAGTCAATATTTTTAAACGTTAATTTAATGTTCCTTGCTTATTGGGTATTCATCTAATATATATGCACATCTTCTGTATTGCGCGTTGAGTTAATCCCAATTGTGTTCTCATCTCTACTGTCCTAATTAATCCATCAGATCTTTTAAAAATCTGCGTAATATGACCTAATCTCCATTGTAGCGGAGGCGCATTATCATTTCGCAATAACACAAGAGCGCCTATCTTGAGGCGAGGATTTAACCGTGTTTTTTCCCATTTATGTTGAGATTGAAGCTGTGTAACATACTCTCGTGTTCATAGTTTGCAGAATCCTTGCACGAAACTGGATAATAATTGAAATCGTGATAAACGGTTTAACGGAACCTCCTCAAGATCGAGCTCTGGTATCGCAGTTAACGGGGTTTCAACTAAAAAAATGTCCCGGCGTTAAGTGCCGTCAAAGCCGAAGGATCCGCTGATACAGGTGTAAATGGCCTCGAATTCAGTATCGCTTCTATTTGCGCGAATACGGTGGTTAACTCTTTGAACGTCAAACTTGTTTAATTAATATCCGCCTTTAAATGAGTTTTTGCCGATTTTACCGCGGCTTCCCACAATCCTCCGACGTGAGGGAAATAAGGTGGGATAAATGTCCAATCAATTGTTCCGCAGTAAATTCTAGAACTTTAGTCTTTACGGGCTTACTTTGCAAAAACTTTGCAAGGTCATTCAATTCGTTCCTTGCTCTTACGAAATTTCCACCATTGTCCGAATAAAGATTACAACTTTTACCGCGTCTTGCTATAAATCGTTCTAAAGTGTTAAGAAATGCGGCTGTGGACAAATCTGAAACAACTTCAAGATGAGCAGCTTTAGTGGCCATATACATAAATATAGCTAAATAAGCCTTTCTTTTTTTGTTACCCGAGATTTTAATAGTAAAGGGACCGGCATAATCAATTCCCGTATGTGCAAAGGAACGCCCTAGATTTACTCGCGCTGCAGGTAAATTACCCATAATTTGATTAAAACTTGGGTTTCACAAGAGCATAACATATTGTACATTTGCGTAGAATTCAACGAATTTCGCTTCTCGCAGATACAATCCAGTAGATTTCTTTAATTATCGCGCTCAAAGTATTAGTACCTGCTTGTAAATTTTTATAATGCATTTTTCTAATGAGTGGAGTGGAAAAAGAATGTGTTGATGGAAGGATAATAGGAAATCGCTGATCATAAGCAAGTGCTGCGTTCCTCAACCGTCTGCCTATTCACAATATTCCTTTTTGTCTAAGAATGAATTCAGAGACAGGATGCGGCTGTTACGAGAAACACTTTTCCCTTCTTTACTTAGCTCCCAGATTTCTTGTGCGAATGCTTGCCGTTGTGCCATCTTGACAAGCTCTGTGTTAGCTCTTATCAAATCGTCCACCTTCAAAGATTCAATGCTGCGTTGCGATGCCTTCTTACGACAGTTTTCAATAAATTTATAGCAATAAGCAACTCTCCGCCGTAGCTTAGATAACGACGAGAGTTTCTCCAACAGATTAAATTCCTCATTGTGAACTGTTAAAAGGACGTTTTCTCGTGATTTCTCTTCCAAGTCTTCGGGGAGTTCTTTAATGAATTCGTTGGGCCATTGATCCGAGCTTGCCTTTAGCCAGGGAGGTCCTGACCACCACATTTCCGATTTTGAGGATCTACAGGGTGATTCGAAACAACCTTTTACCGTTGAAAGTACAGATTCGTGACAAAATTCTGACAATGAGACAACTTTTCCTCTTGCAAAATTTTGTCCGAAGCTTACTTTCTGAGTTATCAAGCAAAATATTTACCCTGTCGCTGTCCGAGTACAGGAGGTAGACAGGAGCGGCGCGACTCACCATTAGACGCGGGCGCTTACGTCGGGTGCCCGCTGTGCGATTAGTCGATCGATCAATGGATAGAGCTGCGTCCTAATATTTACTGCCAGCACAGAAAATCTACAGTTCGCGTTATGCATAGATTTTCAAAACTGACAGTAACATTGGATAACGATAACCACAATGATACACGCACACACATGCAAGCACGTTCACTCACTCGTGTTACTCTTTTCTCTCACAAACTTCACTTAAATACACTTAACTTCACTCTTTTTACTCACATACTTAAAAATGTGCAATTATTATTAACAATACCTACACAATGAGTCACTTACTATGTTTACGCGAGCGTTACTTCTGTAGTAAGTTACTCAAATTATCGTTTACGATAATTTACTCCGCGTAAACGGAGGTCTCTGCATAATTCACTCCGCGTAAACGGGAGTCTAGCAGAATTATCGTTAAATTACTACAGAAGTAATGCTCGCGTGAACGTGGTAACTGTCAACTCGCTGTGTTCACAATGCACTGGTATCCTTTGAGTGTAGAAAGGTGTAGAGGTGCGCGCCATCTCTAGGTTACCGACGCGTATCTTTCCAGGAAACCGATCCACGATACACTCGGTTCGCTACTAGCACACTAGCACTGCACTGCGTTACACTGTCGAGTGTAAACGTCCGATTGCATGGTTAATGCCTCAGATTTTTAAACACGGAATTCGCGCTTTCTACGTCGTTTCCGGAAGAAATATTGTTGTAACCTAGAGATGGCGCGCACCCCTCCACCTTTCTACACTCAAAGAATACCAGTGCATCTTGTTGTAAACACAGTGAGTTGACAGTTACCATGTTCACGCGAGCATTACTTCTGCAGTAATCTATATATATAAAAACAAATGTCCTGGCTCACTCACTCATCAACGCCCAGCCCAAACACCTGAACCTAGAAACATGAAATTCGGAGAGTATATTCCTCTCATGACGTAAGCATCCACTAAGAAGGGATTTTTAGAAATTTGACCCTTAAGGTTGTGGAAAGGGGTAAGATGTATTTTCACGGATTTGTCAATATCTCTTAGGCCCGATGAGACATCGATTTGATTTTTGCTTACGAAGGTCACCCATACAAATGCTTAAAAACATAATTCAGGGTTTTGTCTTAATCAACCTCTAAAGGCGCAAATCTAGATTCAGGGTTAAATTACAGAACCCTTCGTACCTCCTGTAAATTAATTTCTATGTATTTTTCTTTCGGTTCTTATACTCAGCCCAACAATTACTTTTAACAAAATAACTTTTGCTTCCGTATTCCACAACGAATTTATTAACAAAAATAAGTTTAAGGGCCGTAGGGGAGAGTGGAAGAATTGCGAACATCTAAGGGAAAAGTTAAACAAGCGACGATTATTTATCAATTATAAACGTCTTTATTATGATACTCCAGTTATTTGGCTTTAAATTACAATAATTAATATTTATAGATTATCAACATAAACTACAATTTTAAACAAGAGACAACACTTTGTCATTTGGAGTTACCGCCGCACGCGGACAATGCTGAATCGCAGCTGGGGTAATTACGAATAGATTGTACTTATTGTTTAAAATTATAATTTATAACAAAAACAACAAGATTTATTCCGCCAGTGAAAAATTAAAAATTAAACTCTGTATGTTTAAAGCCGACCAATTGGCAAAGTTTTATTGTATTCTCACGACGTTTCGACCGCCTTTTCGGTCCTTATCAAGTAAATAAGGCTAATAAACTATTATTTATCCTGGCATAATGTCCAAACAAAGCCATCTAAAAACTAAACTTTTCGGAGTCAGAGAATGTTAAGAAAAAAACGTAAAAAAGCGGATACAAGAATTAATGCTTACATAATTTGAGCGTCAGTGCGTGCTAAAAAAAATAATAATGTAAAATCAACATGTCAGTTATGGAACACAAAGAAAGACATGTCAGAGCCGTGCGACTGTGGTACTGTGACTGGTCGCGAGGACAGGCAGAAGACAAGACGACACGTTTAAAAACAATAAAAATAATAAGCGAGAGAGGGGAAACGAGAAGGAAGGTTTATGTTTCCTTAATAACAAAATCATAAAGGGCATTGAGCTTTTCAGTGTCCTTCTGTAAGTTGATGGCGTTATCACATTTCTTGATAAAAAACATTTCTGCAATTCCCCTCTTTTATAATCGTCTCTCTTTATGCAAAATTTTAGGTTTAGACCAGTCTAAGTCATGATTATGCGTAAGCCTGTGCTTGCTGATCACAGACTGTTTGCTGACATGCCTCTTTATGTCAGCCTGGTGTTCTTTAACGCGCGTACCTAGGTGTTTTTTCGTTTGTCCGACGTACGAAGCTTGACAATTCAAGCAGTCAATCCTATACACAAGTTCTGTTTGTTTGAGACCATCCAATCTCTCCTTTCCTCTTTTTATTAAACAATCTAATGTTTTAGGTACGGTAAACAAGGTATTGAAACCAAACCTCCCTAAACTGCGGCGGATGTTGTCGCTGAGACCTTTGATGTAGGGCATAGGGATGCATCTTCTTAGGTCGGGGGCGAGGTTGTCGACCTCCGCAGTTGTATCGCAGGGGGTCCAATTTTAAGCAAATTAAATCGTTTAGCGACGTACTTGTTGATGACGCATTTCGGAAAGCAGTTATTCGACAGAATTTTCTTGACAACTTCAATGTTAGCTCGGTGAAAGCTTTCGTCAGATAATAAGACGGCTCTATTCACAAGATTTGTGATCGTATTAATTTTATATCTGAGGGGGTGGTTGGAGAAAGAAATTGATGTACCGTCCCGAAAAGGTGGGTTTGCGGTCCAGTTCGTTATCAACTTATTACCGTTTCTAATTACCGTCGTGTCAAGGAAGCTCAGCGAAGATTTAGTCTCTATTTTGTGGGTAAACTTCAGTCTTGGATGGTACTCATTGAAAATTTTAAGCGTGTCTATTTCCCACGCTGGGATAATCGCGAAAATGTCGTCGACGTATCTACCGTACATTCGGATGTCAAAGTTTAAAAGGCTCAGGCAATAAGTCTCGAGGTCGTCCATAACTATGTCCGCGAGTATGTAGGACAGCGAAGATCCCATAGGGCTGCCGAAAATTTGCTCGTAAATCTCTCCATTAAAATAAAAACTGGTGGAGCTTAAAACCAGGTCTACAGCGTACAAGAATTGAGTCAAAGTGAGTTTAGTTTTTTTGGAGATGTAGCTCCATCTTTTCTCAATTCCCTTTAGAACAAGTTCTTTTGGAATATTCGTGTATAAAGCCGTCACGTCCAACGATATGAGTATCTCGTCGTTTTTTATTTCCACGTTGTTTATTATTCTGGCAACCGACCAACTATCCTTAACGTGCGACCTAGGTTTCGGAATCGAATCATGCAAAATTTAGTGGAGAAATTTAGCGATATTAAATAGAGGGCTTCCCCCACAGCCGAAACAATTAAACGTAGTGGGAAGCCGGCTTTGTGCACTTTCGGCAGTCCGTAGCATCGAGGTAAATTTCTGTTCGTGCAATTGAGTTTATTATACGCAAACTCGTCAATGATATCATTGTCGCGCCAAGATTTAACAAGTTCGTTAAGTTTGGACGTGATTTTGTTAATTGGGTCTTTACTTAATTTCTTATACGTTGTTTGGTCGTCAAACAACTCAGTCATTTGATTCAAGTACGTGCTTTTGTCCATAACGACGGTTACTTGGCCTTTATCGGTTCGCGTGACAAAGACATCATCGTTATCGCGTAAAAAGCGGTTACATTTCGTGAACTCGTTTGCAAGGTATCTGTCTATGTGGTTAACGTGCCTATTTTTACTTAAGAACTTATGCAAAGAGTTAGTGACTAACCGGCGCGTTTCATCGATGATATTGTCGGACATTTTATACGTGTTAAGTTCAAAGTTCTTAACGACGGCAAGAGTGGAGTTTAAACGGTCCTTCCTGTTATTCGGGTCAATAGGCAGCGCGAATTTGTCACCCAAACTCAGAAAATTTAACACATTATCCGGAATTGATTTACTGTTTGCGTTAATGATCCACTTGCTCTGGTCGACATTTGAAAACGAATTTATGAACGCGTTCTGTTTAGCCATGACATTGTTAAACTTGTTTATCAACTTTAATTTAACCTTCCGGTCGAACCTGCTGACTTTGTCATGATTAGAATTAAAAAAGTTATTGACCATGTTGTCAGGTAGAATAGACGCAAGTTGATTTTCGATTTTACTAACGCGAGATCTAATTTTAACTCAGAATTGACATCTTCAATTTCAAAATTCAACGTGCTCCTTTGGTAACGCTTTTCAAGAACTCTGAACTTATCGTTGACATTGTTACTTCGAAAGGCTACGTGGTGGCGTACGTTGTGTAAGTGTGGTGGTAAAACGTCATACCTCCTGCATCGGAGCAGGAAAATCAGTTGTTGTCTACTTGAGGCTATCTTAAGTTTGGAGTCAGTCCAGGATTTCATTAGTCTTGTGGTGTTGTATCCAAACCTCCTTGTGATGCTTTCAAAGAATCCTTTGTTTCGGTTGAACACCATTTCTCAGGTCAAAGGTGTATGTTTAAAACAAAAACAACAAGATTTATTCCGCCAGTAAAAAATTAAAAATCTCTGTATGTTAAAATCCGACCAACTGGCAAAGTTTTATTGTATTCTCACGACGTTTCGATCGCCCTTTCGGTCCTTATCAAGGATTATTTATGTTATATATCTTATAATTTATGTTGATAGTCTATAAATATTACTTCTATAACTGATATTATATCAGAAACATAGAAAACGTAATAATATTTACCTTGAACATGTGCATCCTATTGTCAAGTGTTATTGTGCGGCACTGAGCGTACATCAGAAGAGGTGGGAGAATATCACTACTCTAATATAGTACAACTAGCTTAATACCCGTGCTTCGTTACGGTATTTAATTAATTTAAATACATTTCGACTCGAACAAACTTTCCTTTGATTGCAATGAACAATTTAAATTTAACACGACATGTCAGGCAACACCCTGTAATTATTGACAGGCATATATTTGACATAATAAAAATTTCTTTCGATTTAAAATTTAATATGAAATCTAAGATTAAAATGACAGTAGCGCATAATTCTAATTTTCAGGATTAATAGAGTATGAAAAATTGGGATTAATTGTGTATGAAAATAGGAATATGTAGGATATAAATAAGATAGGACAATCTATATATACATATAAAGACAAATGTCCTGACTGACTGACCGACTCATCAACGCCCAGCCCAAACCACTAAACCTAAAAACATGAAATTCGGGGTGTATTCCTTTCATGACGTAAGCATCCACTAAGAAGGGATTTTCAGAAATTCGTCCCCTAAGGGGGTGAGAAGGGGTAGAACGTATTTTCACGGATTCGTCAATATCTCTTAGGCCCGATGAGATATCGACTTGGTTTTTCCTTACGAAGGTCACCCATACAAATGCTCAAAAACATAATTCAGGATTTTGCCTTAATCAACCTCTAATGGCGCAAATCTAGATTCAGGGGTGAATTATAGAATTCTTTGTGTCTCCTGTGAATTAATTCCTGTGTATTTTTTTTTCGGTTCTTATACTCAGCCCAACAATTACTTTAAAAAAGGTAACTTTTGCTTCCTTATTCCACAATAAATTTATTAACGAAAATAATTTTAAGGGTATGGGAAAGTGGAAGAATAACGAACATCTAAGGGAAAAGTTAAATAAAGATAACGATTATTTATTAATTATAGAAGTCTGCATTTTAAATGATACTCCAGTTATTTGGCTTTAATTTACGATAATTAATATTAATATTTATTTGCCATTCGGAGTTACCCGCCGCACGCGGAGCAATGCCGAATCGTAGCTGAGATAATTACAAACGAGTTTTGCTTATTGTTTAAAATTATAATTTAGGTAAATCTATATACATAAAGACAAATGTCTTGACTGACTCACTGACTCACTGACTCACTCACTCACTCACACACTCATCAACGCCCATCCCAAACCCCTGGACCTAGAAACATGAAATTCGGGGAGTGTATTCCTCTCATGACGTAAGCACCCACTAAGAAGGAATTTTTAGAAATTCGTCCCCTAAGGGGGTGAAAAGGGAGTAAAATGTGTTTTCTGAGATTAGTTAATCTATATATATAAAGACAGATGTCCTGACTCACTCACTCACTCACTCACTCACTCACTCACTCACTCACTCATCAACGCCCAGCCCAAACCCCTGAACCTATAAACATGAAATTTGGGAAGTGTATTCCTCTCATGACGTAAGCACCCACTAAGAAGGGATTTTTAGAAATTCGACCCTTAAGGGTGCGAAAAGGGTTAAAATGTATTTTCACGGATTCGTCAATATCTCTTAGGCCCGATGAGATATCGACTTGGTTCTTGCTTACGAAGGTCACCCATACAAATGCTCAGAAACGTATTTCAGGATTTTGCCCTAATCAACCTCTGAAGGGATAAATCTGGATTTAGGTGTGAATTATAGAACCCTTCGTATCTCCTGTAAATTAATTCTTATGTATTTTTCTTTCGGTTCTTATACTCGGCCCAACAATTACTTAAAAAAAAAAACATTTGCTTCCGTATTCCACAACGAATTTATTAACAAAAATAATTTCAAGGGTTGTAGGGGAGAGTGGAAGAATTTCGAACATCTAAGAAAGAAGTTAAATAAAGCCGACGATTATTTAACAATTATAGAAGTCTGCATTTTAAATGATACTTCAATTATTTGGCTTTAAATTACGATAAATAATATTAATATTTATTTGCCATTCGGAGTTACCCGCCGCACGCGGGGCAATGTCGAATCGTAGCTGGGGTAATTACAAACGGGTTTTGCTTATTGTTTAAAATTATAATTTAGGTAAATCTATATATATAAAGACAAATGTCCCGACTGACTGACTGACTGACTCACTCACTCATCAACGCCCAGCCCAAACCCCTGAACCTAAAAACATGAAATTCGGGGGGTGTATTCCTCTCATGACGTAAGCACCCACTAAGAACTTTTAAAAGTTCAATCCCTAAGGGAGTGAGAAGGGGTAAAATGTATTTTCACGGATTCGTCAATATCTCTTAGGCCCGATGAGATATCGACTTGGTTTTTGCTTACAAAGGTCACCCATACAAATGCTCAAAAACATAATTCAGGATTTTGCCCTAATCAACCTCTAATGGCGCAAATCTAGATTCAGGGGTGAATTATAGAACCCTTTGTGTCTCCTGTGAATTAATTCCTATGTATTTTTCTTTCGGTTCTTATACTCAGCCCAACAATTAATTTCAAAAAGATAATTTTTGCTTCCTTATTTCACAATAAAATTATTAACGAAAATAATTTTAAGGGTACGGGAGAGTGGAAGAATCGCGAACATCTAAGGAAAAAGTTAAATAAATCCGACGATTATTTATCAATTATATAGGGTGTTTGAAACAGAAGTACCCAGCCGAAAAATGGGGGTAGATTGGGTCAAGCCGAGACGAAAAGTCATGTACCATTTTGCAAGATTCGCAATAGTTTACGAATTATTAATTAATACGTCTGAGCAAATGAGCGCATGAGAAGCGGTAGGCCGAACTCGGCAGACACGTAAAATACCATTTTATGGGCCCGCCGCACGCGGGGCAATGCCGAATCGTAGCTGGGGTAATTACAAACGGGTTTTTCTTATTGTTTAAAATTATAATTTATGTTGATAATCTACCTTGAAAGAATCCAAGTAATATCTTTACCTTGAAAAAATCAAAGTAATCAAAAGACACGGTAGTGTCTCGCGCCAAGTACGCGCGAAGCAAGACCGCCGTGGCTCTATTAACGCGACGTAACGAATTGCGAGTACCCGTGATTTTGAGATCTCGATAACTAGAGAACGGATTAAGTTCCAACTAGGCTTAATGGATAGCTTGGACCAAATTCGTATAATAAAAGTGTTTTTATTTTTCCGCTACGTGCCCTACAAGCGGAGATATTGCGATGCAAAACTCGAAGCTGAAAATTTACAATTAAGAAACGTCGTTCTCCGTTTGCTGTGTTCGCCACCGCGGCCCCTTTCGCATCCCCCCTCCCAACCCTGTACAGAGTGGACCTCGCTTTAACTTACAATGCATACTTTTCGTATACCAACTATTCTCTGCTTTAACAAATTATTTCTGCTACAGATATTAAGCGTCGAAGTTAACAAAACAGAAATAATTTGTTAAAGCAAAGAATACGTGGTTGGTGTATAAAAAGTACATATTTATATAACAAATATTCATCGTACATATAAATATGTAATTTTCATATACCGACTATTCTCTGCTTTAACAAATTATTTCTGTTCCGTTAACTTCGACGCTTAATATCTGTACAGCACATTCTCTGCTATAATAAAAAGACTGTTCAATATATGTATACAAACGATTCGCTGCTTTAAATAACTTTTCTTCGTTCATACATCGTCAAATATAACTTTAACATTCGGATTACCGCATTCTTTGACGCAATGGCTGAAATCTTTCAGATTCCTAATGATAGTGTTGAATAAATTATCATCAAACGTTCATTTTTGTATTTGTTACTAGCCTAATACCCGTGCTTTGTTACGGTATTTAATTATTTTAAATCGATTTTTTCTCCAATAAACTTTCGTTTGATTGTAATGAACAATATTATCTCATGACATAATAAAAATAAATTAAAATTATGTTAGTGTTTGTTCGTACTTTTGCTCCAATTCTATTGCTTCAGATTTAAATTTCTTCATCGTATTGTTCATTTCCTCTGTTGTCTATGTACTAACTGATGTCTACAATAGGGCGAGAAGTCCTCCGGGGCGAAGCCCGGGTAACCAGCTAGTCTATATATATAAAAACAAATGTCCTGAGTCACTCACTCATCAACGCCCAGCCCAAACCTTTGAACCTAGAAACATGAAATTCGGGGAGTGTATTCCTCTAATGACGTAAGCACCCACTAAAGAGGAATTTTTAAAAATCCAATCCCTAACGGAGTGGAAAGAGGTAAAATGTATTTTCACGGATTTGTCAATATCTCTTAGGCCCGATGAGATATCGACTTGGTTTTTGCTTACAAAGGTCACTTATACAAATGCTCAAAAACATAATTCAGGATTTTGCCTTAATCAACCTCTAATGGCGCAAATCTAGATTCAGGGGTGAATTATAGAACCCTTTGTGTCTCCTGTGAATTAATTCCTATGTATTTTTCTTTCGGTTCTTATACTCAGCCCAACAATTAATTTCAAAAAGATAACTTTTGCTTCCTTATTTCACAATAAAGTTATTAACGAAAATAATTTTAAGTGTATGGGAAAGCGGAAAAATAGCGAACATCTAAGGGAAAAGTTAAATAAAGCCGACAATTATTTATCAATTATAGAAGTCTATTTCAAATAATACTCCAGTTATTTGGCTTTAAATTACAATAATATTTATAAATTTTCAACATGAACAATTTTAAACAAAAAGCAAAACTGCCATTCGGAGTTACCCGCCGCACGCGGGGCAATGCCGAATCGTAGCTGGGGTAATTACGAACGGGTTTTGCTTATTGTTTAAAATTATAATTTATGTTGATAATCTACCTTGAAAGAATCCAAGTAATATCTTTACCTTAAAGAAATCAAAGTAATCAAGAGACACGGTAGTGTCTCGCGCCAAGTACGCTGGAGGCGAGACCGCCGTGGCTCTATTAACGCGACGCAACGAGTTGCGAGTACCCGAGATTTTGAGATCTCGATAACTAGCGAACGGAATAAGTTCCAACTAGGCTTAATGGATAGCTTGGACCAAATTCGTATAATAAAAGTGTTTTTATTTTTCCGCTACGTGCCCTACAAGCGGAGATATTGCGATGCAAAATTTGAAGCTGAAAATTTACAATTAAGAAACGTCGTTCTCCGTTTGCTGTGTTCGCCACCGCGGCCCTTTTCGCATCCCCTCTTCCAACCCTGTTCAGAGTGGACCTCGCTTTAACTTACAATGCATACTTTTCGTATACCAACTATTCTCTGCTTTAACAATTTATTTCTGCTACAGATATTAAGCGTCGAAGTTAACAAAGCAGAAATAATTTGTTAAAGCAAAGAATAGTTGGTATATAAAAAGTACATATTTATATAACAATTATTCATTGTACATATAAATATGTGCTTTTCATATACCAACTATTCTCTGTTTTAACAAATTATTTCTTTTTGTTAACTTCGACGCTTAATATCTGTACAGCACATTTTCTGCTATAATAAAAAGACTGTTCAATATACAAACAATTCGCTGCTTTAAATAACTTTTCTTCGTTCATACATTGTCAAATATAACTTTGACATTCGGATTACCGCATTCTTTGATGCAATGGCTGAAATCTTTCAGATTCCTAATGATAGTGTTGAATAAATCATCATCAAACGTTTATTTTTGTATTTATTACTAGCCTAATACCCGTGCTTCGTTACGGTATTTAATTATTTTAAATCGATTTTGACTCTAATAAACTTTTATTTGATTGTAATGAACAATATTATCTCATGACATAATAAAAATGAATTAAAATTATGTTAGTGTTTGTTCGTACTTTTGCTCCAATTCTATTGCTTCAGATTTAAATTTCTTCATCGTATTGTTCATTTCCTCTGTTGTCTATGTACTAACTGATGTCTATAATGGGGCGAAAGGTCCTCCGGGGCGAAGCCCGGGTAACCAGCTAGTCTATATACAGGGTGTCCCATTTTAAACAGTCGAAGCGAATATCTCGAAAACTGAGCCTGATAGGCAAAAATGTTTCAGACAAAAGTCGTATGGTTTCAAGGGGGGCATAAGATGGTAGCAATGATTTGACTTTGGATGGTCGTTTGAAGCTCACGTGAACGTCACCTTCAATTTCTTACAGCAAAACCCTTATATTGTAATATATCGTGTGAAAGAGCATAAAATAAGAAAAATTTTGGCGCAAACCAGAGGTCGATACGTTGACCCGTTCAGGAGTTATTTAGGGTCAAAAATTAGCTTTTTCCAACTTTGACACTAAATAACTCTCGAACGGATCAATGTATCGACCTCTGGTTTGCGCCAAAATTTTTCTTATTTTATGCCCTTTTAAACGATGTACTGCAATATAAGGGTTTTACTTAAAATTTTTCAGTGTGCCAGAGGCACTCCAACTCAAAAATTTTAAATAAAACCTCCCATATTGTAGTATATCGTTTAAAAGGGCATAAAATAAGAAAAATTTTGGCGCAAACCAGAGGTTGATACATTGATCCGTTCGAGAGTTATTTAGTGTCAAAGTTGGAAAAAGCCAATTTTTGACCCTAAATAACTCCTGAACGGGTCAACGTATCGACCTCTGGTTTGCGCCAAAATTTTTCTTATTTTATGCTCTTTCACACGATATATTACAATATAAAGGTTTTGCTGTAAGAAATTGAAGGTGATGTTCACGTGAGCTTCAAACGACCATCCAAAGTCAAATCATTGCTACCATCTTATGCCCCCCTTGAAACCATACGACTTTTGTCTAAAACATTTTTGCCTATCAGGCTCAGTTTTCGAGATATTCGCTTCGACTGTTTAAAATGGGACACCCTGTATATAAAAACTAATGTCCTGACTGACTGACTGACTGACTCATCAACACCCAGCCTAAACCCTTGAACCTAGAAACATGAAATTCGGGGAGTATATTCCTTTCATGACGTAAGCACCCACTAAGAAGGGATTTTTAGAAATTCGACCCTTAAGGGAGTGAAAAGGGGTAAAATGTGTTTTCACGGATTCGTCAATATCTCTTAGGCCCGATGAGATATCGACTTGGTTCTTGCTTACGAAGGTTACCCATACAAATGCTTAAAAACAAAATTCAGGATTTTGCATTTATCAATCTCTAAAGGGGAAAATCTAGATTCAGAGGTGAATTATAGATCCCTTCGTATCTCCTGTAAATTAATTCCTATGTATTTTTCTTTTGGTTCTTATACTCAGCCCAACAATTAATTTTAAACAAATAACTTTTGCTTCCTTATTCCACGATAAATTTATTAACGAGAAAAATTTTAATGATAGTGGGAGTGGAAGAATTGCGAACATCTAAGGGAAAAGTTAAATAAAGCCGACGATTATTTATCAATTATAGAAGTCTGCATTTTAAATGATACTCCAGTTATTTGGCTTTAAATTACAATAATTAATATTAATATTTATTTGCCATTCGGAGTCACCCGCCGCACGCGGGGCAATGCCGAATCGTAGCTGGGGTAATTACAAACGAGTTTTGCTTATTGTTTAAAATTATAATTTAGGTAAATCTTGAATATAACGCCCCCCTTCCGATTTTTTTGAAATTTTAAAATTTGGTGTATTTTGGGTCGGTCGTAAAAAAGATTCTGAGAAGGAAAAGTGTCGCTCATGTTCCGTTTGTTTATAATTAATATTTAAAATATCACAATGTCAGTATAAGAAAATGATATATTACGAATATAATTAGATCATATTATATGTTATTTCCTCCTATTACTTCCACATAATTATATATTTTAAAATTATAATATTGGTTAAAGCAGGAAATAGTAGAAATACAGAGTAAGTCCTCTGCTTAAACCAAAAGCACAAACTGTTGTCTGCTTTAACGATTGCCTTATTAATGATTTTTCCATAAATTATTCTCAGAATATTTTTTACGACCCAAAATACACCAAATTTTAACATTTCAAAGAAATCTGGAGGGGGGGCGTTATATTCAAGATTTACTCAAATTGTTTTACTGTAGTCAATATTTCAATAATAGAAAAAATTAGCGTGATGGTATCATTTATTCAACCCAACTGGCCAAGTTTATTTAAAGAACGCTACGTTTCGACCGTAGATTTCGGTCCTTTTCAAGCGTATGGATACAAATTATTAATTAGTTAGACATAATGCCCAAATTACGCCACATCTAAAAACTAAACATTGAAAGTTACAAAGTGCAACACGAGTATAAGTCCATAAATAAATATATAAAACTCAAGCGCTTACACAATTTGTGCGTCGAGACCCAAAGAATTAAAATATAAGGATATAAGTTCGCACGCTGCTGAACAGTCTGCTGGTGATCCTAGCACCAGAGGGGAGAACCACCAATGTGGTCTACAAAGTGGTCTACAAAGAAATACAGGGTGTCCCATTTTAACTTAGACAGCTGAATAACATGAAAAATTGCAATGTAATCAAAAAATGTTTTAGACAAAAGTTGTATGGTCTAAAGGGGGACATAAGATGGTGGCAATGATTTGACTTTGGATGGTCGTTTGAAGCTCACGTGAACGTCACCTTCAATTTCTTAAACGGAACCCCCTATATTGTAGTATATCGTTTGAAAGGGCATAAAATAACAAAAATTTTGGTGCAAACCAGAGGTCGATACGTTAACCCGTTCGGGAGTTATTTAGGGTTAAAAATTGACTTTTTCCAACTTTGACTTTAAATAACTCCCGAACGGATCAACGTATCGACCTCTTGTTTGCGCCAAAATTTTTCTTATTTTATGCCCTTTTAAATGATATACTACAATATTGGGGGGTTCCATTTCAAATTTTTGAATTGGAGTCCCCTGGCACACTAACAAATTTTAAGTAAAACCCCCATATTGTAGTATACCGTTTGAAAGGGCATAAAATAAGAAAAATTTTGGCGCAAACCAGAGGTCGATACGTTGATCCGTTCGCGAGTTATTTAATGTCAA